>VYZP01012863.1:0-11039 GCA_013400635.1 Hypocryptadius cinnamomeus
CAAAGCGCTGTACAGTTGTGTCCTTTAAGGGTAACTTGACTTTGCTTTAGGAGCTGTGAGAGACAGTTACTGTTTTGGTAAACAGCCATGGTTTGAATATTATATTAAGCTGCCTGCTGACAGAAATTATTTTAATTGAGAATGTAATTAAAAAGAAAAAACTAAATAAGACAAAAACAACAGCAACCCAAAGCTGCTCTCCTAATTTATTTAACCTTCTTTGAAAAAGAACGTCAATGTTTGTGAGGGAGACGAAGATGGAGGAGTAAATACGATCAAATAGATAGCAAATTGAATTTGAATATAAGGAAGGAGGATGTTTAGCATCCTAAGGATGCTCTTCTACCTTGTGGATAACACCTCTGAAGGAGATCTTTACCTCTGGCAAAGAGGATAGTGATGGACTTTTAGGGTAGTGGGTGTGGGCTTCATTAAATTGCTTGTAATAATGTATTTATTACATGGTTTTCTTTGGGAGAATTCTTCATGGAGTTTGTGGCTAGAAGGGACCATTAAATTGCCAAGTCTGGCATCCTTTACATACGACAAGTCTTTATCTTTCATTCAGGTCTCCTGATAATGAACCTTTTGACTTCAGTGACCAAAATGCAGTTTCAGTTTGTGCTTAGCTAAAATGCATTTGCCAGAAGCATATCCATCCTTCATTTAAAGATGTCAAGGGAGGGAGAAAACACCACTTTTTGTGCTAGTTTTGCTCTCATGGTTGCTTCACTTCCTTGTTTGTAGGAAAAAAATGCACTTCTGCATTATGGCAGTGATTTGAAATTGATCCTGACTTTTCAGGTTGGTAACATGTTTAACAGCTGTATCTGTAGAATAGAAATGCATATATGCACACAGTATATACATAGATCCATATGCTCTGTCTTAATTCCATTTAATAAATTTTTTTGTTTGGAAATTCTGCTATGCCCTTTGTCTTTTACATATGATATATAAATATAGAACAAAAATGACAATTGATTTGAACACTTTTTTTTGTGGTTTTATTTAGTACAAATATTTAATACAATTCTGTAAATTAACTAATAGTAACCCAATTATTTCAACTTTTTATTAATTATCTTTGCTATGAATTTGTGATACAGAGCTTTCATTAAGCAGCATTATCAGAATAGGATTGCACAAACATCTGCCATAGATTTTAATAGCTTCTCATATTTATTTTTGAGCATATGCTAGTTGGATCTATAAGTCTTCTATAATTCTTCTTTTTTTACAATTTTCTACAGAAGTTGTATTTTTATATTTATTTTTTGTCTCAGGTGTTCATGTCCCTAGTATTCATCAATTCTCACACTATTTGGGGACTTAAAAGGCATTTTGGCAGTGGACAAAATCTCTAATGGCTTTGCAGACTTCTATGGGAGGGTTCTTTTCAGCCAGGTTTTGGGTTATTAGAGTCTGACCCACATAGTATTAATAGACATTCTAATATGGTGTTATTTTCCTTTCCCTTCATTGTGTTGCTGTCTGGCATGCTACTGCATTGAAGTGCAGAATTGCTTTCAGTATGTATGTTTTGGTAGACATTGGTGTAGTTTTCTGTCTTGTGTGGTTTGTTTTTGGTCATATTGTGTGTCCTCCCCCTACTCTGTAACAAAGTTTCAGCCTTTCATAGGTAATCCTCTTATTTTTAGTATGGTGACCTACATTTTTCAGCCAAGTATATACATTTGAGAAGCTTGGGACTACTAGCCATATTGTTGACTTTATTTTAGAATTTAGTTGTAGAGTAGAGCTCAGTATGGTGTTGAGATCTGGGCAGTATTCCTACCTTTCCCAGGTTTCTTTTGGTGATTCTCATAAAATCAGAATTTCTGTAGTCACTACTTGTGGGATTTTTTTTGGTTCGACTTAAGAATCTAGAATTTAACTAAGGAAAGTGCTCTAAGCTCTCATGTGCAATTGAATTTATGGTAATTTTGTGTTAAGTAAATACAAAATTCTACTTTTATATTTAATGAAAATACTATGCAGGTACACCTAGTCTGGAAGATATGCTGCTGAGTGTTCCAGTTTGACACCCAAACCTTTTTTGCCTTTCTGTGCCTGAATTCTTTCATCTCAAATTTTGAGGTAATGCTTTGTAAGTTTTAGGGACATATTTTCAGGACAGTGTTTTGTAAGATGCTTAGTTGGTTCAATTATGAGCCTTATTGAATACCACACCAGGGAACTAAGGAGTCCACCTTTTCACAAAAACCTGAGTAGTGCTCAGTAGAGAAGGTCTCAAACTGTATTTCAAATGCTGAGAAGAAAACAAAGTACTGAGTAGTTTCTTAGTAAATGTGTGTTGATTCTTCTTTTTAACTGAACCAGGGAGCTGCCTTGTGGGTGGTGGTAGGATGTAATTCTATAAATAAAACTCTCCATAATGCATGCACAGAGGGCAAGGGCAGATCAAGGCTCCCAGGCATCTTGCCCATTGCTTCTGGCAGTGACTTTGACATTTGCTGACTTCGGAGTGCTTGATTTTGCAGCTTGATTTGTCTCTAGGCACGGTGTCTGTTCCAAGCTGTATAACTAGGAACAGCCTGCAGAACCTATGACACGAGTGAGGTACGGGACGGAACAGCTTTTAAAAGTTAATTTTGACAAGGGCCATTGTAAGGTTGAAAAGAAAAATGTCATGCCAGAAAAAAGGTCAGGCGCTTTTGGGGCTAAGAACAAATGACTGATACGCCAGTGTATTTGTGAACTGTGTTTAATCATTGCTGTGGACAATCCATAATTTAACTGCTACTAAGGAAAAGGAACATGAAATTTTCTTCTCAGAACGAGCAATCTAGTGTGGGAGCTATTCATCAAAGTTTGAATGTCACAAAGGTCATGGGAAGAGATTTGTAAAATTTTCATAATTCCAGAAATAACCCCTTTGGCATCCAAAAAGAAACTTGAGTATTTAGGAAAGAACCTAGTGTATCTGATACCATCCTGCAGCAGGGTGGGTCAGCTCTGTGATGGATGTTCTGTTCAGCAGGTCTGTATGTTTTCTCATACCTCTCCCTTCCACCCTGTGGGAAGGAAGGGGGAGATAACACATTTTGGGAGACAAACAGAATTCATGCCTTTTGCTGCTTATGTCTGTCTTGTTTTGGTTTTGCTATTCTGTATGAAAACCAACAGTATACTTTAGAGACCCTATATTAAACTTGCTGTTAATTAAGTTCTTCAGATAAAAAACTCCCAGCAGGAGATTTTTGAATTGGGAGGATTTAAACTGGAGCTCTCATACAGGGCTTCCTGCTGTAACATGCTGTGCTCTCTATGAAGGCTCTACATAGCAAAAATGTCAGAATATGCAACGTATTTATCAGCCTGTTTGTTAATATTTTTTCTATTGAAATGTTTTCTACCTCTCTTCAGTTTTGTCAGGTCTCTTTCCTGTCCTTATTTTTAAACACATTCTATCTCAGAATGGTTTTCCTAGTATATTTTTTTTCAAGTTCCATCTCTTAAAATTATTAACATCTTGTGATTGTACATAGGAAGAGGAAATGTATTTCAGAGATTTTTTTCCCCTGGATTAGGTATGGCAAGATGCAAAATATTTGGTTGCATGTTGTGAATGTCTGTGAAGTACTCTTGGAAAGTTCTATTTCCAAAGAGATTAATATGAAGAATCAATATTATTCCCTTTCTGCTCAGTTTTTTTCTCCACTCCCCCAAGAGTTTAATAATCTCTGATCAGTATTGATACTGGTAGTAGCAGAGGATATATTCTTTTCAAAGCAAAAGCACCAGGAATAACTTTATTTTCTTTAAAAGCAAAGTACATGGCTTTTAATACACAAAAAGGTCACAAAATTATTGAATTGTTTGGACTGAAAGAGAGCTTAGAGATCATCTTTTCCCAGCCCTGTCCCACTAGAGCAGGTCGCTCAAAGCTCCATACAGCCTGGCCAGGAGCACTTTGGGGATGGAGCATCGACCATGGAGCAATAAGTGTGCATTGTCAGATAAAGGAACACTTGCTGCATGATTGGTAGGCTAATATAAATCTTGCAGGGAAGTATTTGATGGCAACAGGCAATATTGCCATAAGTAAAAAAAAAAAATCCTCTAAAAGAAATTTCCTCTAAAATAATTCAGGCAGAGAGCAGAGGCCATTAAGGAACATCTTAGCTTCTTCCCTTTCTGTTTTCACTCTTTGAGTAGGACCAGCATGTAACAAGATTTTTTGAAATGTTCTCTCTTCCTTGATCTAAGGCTAGTGATACAGTTCATACAAAAATGTGAAGCTTTCAGAAAAGAGTGTGGTTTTAATAGCAAAAGATTTAGTTTTAAGCATTTTGAGGACAAAGATCACAATGAACAAAAATTTAATTTTTCTATAGAGATTAAATTGTGGCTTCTGTTTGGTTTTTCAGTAATGCCTGGTGTTGCATTAATGTTTTGAATTTTGCCTGTTTTGTCAACCATTTAATCTGTCTGCATCCAGTTTCATCTTCTGTGTAAAATTCTGTGCCATTTTTTTCCTGTTTTTCATAATCTAGAGTGCAGCCTGGCAATTTTGTTCTTCCTGTATAGTGCTGATACTTGTAGTAAAAGATTGGCACAAATTTAGCAAAGCCTTTTCTTGGAAATTGCTTTACAGTGGAGTTGTGAATTTACAGTCATATGCTACTGCTATATGAGTGTATATGGAGAACAGGTTTAATTGTAATGGTGTTTTGAAGTGCCTTGACCCTACTGAAAGTGGCTCCAGAAAGGATGAAAACTGCTGGTTTTTGTCTGAAAGGAATTTGCAGAGCTCAAGAAGTGCTGTGTAATGTTTTTTTTTGATGATTCATAGCACATTTTTTAGCCAAGGCAAAAAAAAGTTACTTCACAACCTGGTGTTGTTTTGAAAAATGGTCAAAGAATTCAAGGTTTGTCCTGGAATGCATCACTCCTGTTGCAAAGCGAAAATGGATTTAAGTGCACTAATCAGAATTTATTTTTCTAGATTTGTTTTTTTAATAATTCAATCCTAAATTTCATTTTCTTATATTTTGAAGATGGACTTACCTTATGATAGAACATTTTCTTTTTGATGGATTTTTTTAGGCCAAAGAATAATATGACTGTAACGGCTTGTGGAGTTGCACTGTCAGTTTTATGTCCTTTTGCATGTATCAGTGCTGCTCTGCAACAGACTTGCTGGTTTTAAACCAATTGCTGAATTGGAATAGATAGTTCTGATGGGAGAAAACAATGTCAGAAATACTTCCTGTGAGTTTGATTGTTCAGATGTCCTAGGAGGTAATTTCCAGCTTTGCTCAGGCCAAATATATTTTTTATTCCTTACAGTACCATATAGATTATGATTAGTAATACCATAGAGTGAAGATACAGCTGTAAAGCTCTCTGGTCAGAATGGACTCCCACTGATGTTCAGACTTACAGCTAGCCAATGTTAGAAGTGGCAAGGTTCTTGATGTTGACTTTTAATATATTATTTTTCCAGGGTATTGTCAAATTCCCCCTTTGTAGAGGTTTAGGTCAGCTTTTTACAGTTGGTTTAAAAAAGGCATGACTCTGGCACTGCTAGTGCTAAGCCTTTGCTTTGAACCTTTTTTCATTTTCCTTCCTCAGATTCCTCAAATTCCCCTGCACTAGCTAATGCCTGTGTCACCTGTCTTTGTTCTTCAGAGATAAAACTTCAAATTAGATTTTGGATTGCTCCATAGCTAGATACAGTTACACTGGAGGCACTCCAAAGCTCCTTGGGACCATGAGGGTCAGAACACATATGTATGTATGTGTGTGTGCCCACAGATGTGTAAGGATGTATGCATGTGTATCTCTACAGACTTGTGTATGATACTAGATTCTTGTTTGTGTTCAGGACATAAAAAAATATTTTTGTTCAAAGACAAAGAAGTCTAGCAAATTCCTAGGGGCTTGAGAGATTTACATGTGCAGCTATTTCAGAAGAGTTTAGAGACTGTATAAATTCTGTGACTCTGCATGAGGGGATGGATTTTAGTGCAAAACATCTTTAATTCCCTGTTTTGCCTAGGAAAACAGGGAATTAAAGGTGTTAGGAAGCTATACAGGAAGCTTCCTATTACGGTGAGCAATCAAGATGCTTATAATTTAATATACACAATTCAGGTATCTAATCTCAGTTGCAAGTCCTTGGCCATCACCTTTGTAAGCTTTAATCGAAGACTAATTTGAAGTTTCTGTAGCTAGAAAACTCTTCAAGTCTGGATGATATTTAACATGATGTGTTGTGGAGTATTTTCCTGTTACTGTATCTGGTATGTGACTGCCAGCTTTTCTGATTACTTTGGTGGCAGCATGATGTAATGTTGTGCTGAGAGTGAAATTAGTGTTATTTATAATGAACATTTTTTTCTAAGCTTTTAGTAGTTGTATTTAGCAATACCATGAGTAAAAATAACATTTTGAAGTGGTTTTGAGGAAGCAAAATGAAATATTGAAGCAAAATGATGACTTAATGGCTTACTGCTTTACAATAGTGGCTGCTATTACAGCAGGATTTTTTCAAGTAGGAGTGAGACAGCAAATGTAGTACTAGAAAAAATACCTTAGATGCTGTTTGTGTTGGCTGTCTACTGGGGATGAATTTCATGCTCAGCCAGAGAATATCAAAATGAGTGGCTATAAAAACCCTTGCAAAGCCTTGGCAAAGGTTGAATATGATTTCAGGTGTCGAAAGAATAATGAACTTCAGAAGTTTTGGGGAAATGCAAGTGTTTGTTTCAAAGAGTGAGGCAGCAGTTTCTTCAGCTGAGACAATCCCATGTCAGGTTACTGTTACCAGAAGAGAGCCATGATCTTCCTAATCCACTCCCACTGCTGTGCCAGTGGCACTTTCCTCTCCCGTGCTCCACTTCCGATGCTCCATGGACTAGGCTGTGATTTCCTGCAGTAGCTGCTGCAGCTGGAAACGCCTTTTGCCATCCCTTTGCCATCCCTTTGCCATCCCTTTGCCATCCCTTTGCCATCCCTTTGCCAGCCCTTTGCCAGCCCTTTGCCATCTCTTCTGCTGCAGAGGGAGCTGGGCTGGCTCCCAGGGAGGCTGGCACGGGATGGGCAGCAGGACTGGGCAGTGCAGGGGGTGTGGGCAGAGCAGGACTAATTGACTCCTTCTGTCACATGGAGTCCTACCTTTGTCTGTAATCTTTCTGCTTTTTCATGCTACAGGGCAGTCATTTCCTAAATACACCCTACATTAAAGTTCTAATTTTGCACATTTCAAAACCACATTGCTGCTCTGTCCTACTAAAGCTGCTCTGCAAGGGATCAGATTTCCTTGATCTCTGGCTGGTGGGGTTTTTTTTAGGACTTGCAGATTTTAGGCCTCACCTTTTAAACATATCTTTTCCCACTTGCACATTACAGTGACTTAAAATTCTTTTTACTGAAGTTGGACGTTTTAGCCTTCATATTTTGCATAATATCTTATCAATATGCCTATTGTAACTTATAAATAGTCTGAGTTTCTTACAAACTGCACTAATCCTTTCTTGTGAAGCTTTCACTACAAAATGCTAACATAATTTTCTGCCTCAGCTCCTGGTTGATCTTTTTTTTAATGATATGCCTCTCTTAATCTAAGGATTAGTATTGGTTTCCTATAAATTAAACAATTTAGGTGAGAATAATTATTTTGGCTAAAAGTCTTTAAATATGCAGCTTTAACATTATTATTAAAAGTTTCTTACAGACAGAATTTTACTATTTTTATACAAGTTAATCATTGTTAAGAAGATTGTTATTTAATATAAGTGAGCTTTTTCCCAGGTTTTCAGGAGTTCATCAAGAATATATTTTTAGCTCTTAGCAAAAAAATGTAAATTTGAATAACTGTAATCAAGCCTGGACTTTCCCTAAGGCACTTTCTTTGTTATAGATCAAAGATACAGACTTTTATTTACAGTTGTTCACTTGGGGGTAATTTGCAGGATCCATCACTTTCTGTTATCTATAGATTGATTTACTATTATGTGTGCTTTGGTTTTCTGAAAAACATTTTTTTTCTTTGAAAATTGGATTTAAACAGCTGTTTTCAGTGAAGCTAATTCATATGTTTTCTTAAAACGAAGTTGCTTCATAGCAGCCCTTTTAATAAATTAGGGTTGTTCACTGTAGTAGTAATCTAGGATCAGTAATCTGTGTACTAAGTGTACTAATTTGAGAAAAAAAATCATTGAAGCAGGCTGTCAAGTAGAGGGTCAACCACTTCATGTTGGCTTTTTGACTTACATGTGGAAAATCTAAATTGTCAAAGCAACTAGGGTAAAAATGTGATTGTATTGGCAAATGCAATGGGCTATGTTCTTAAGAAATTCCTCTCTATTCTTTGTCTTTTATGGTAATGGGTTATTCTGCTTTTGTGAGCTCCTGTGACAATTTAGATGAGGTAGAGGTTTTTGGCAATCTGGAGTAGAATAAGGGTTTGGGTCACTGTGCAGGTGTTTTTGCCAAGAGTGTGGGACCTTGAATTAGGCAATGTGTGTCTGGGTAGGACAAGAAGCAGGAATTTCTTTCTAAGTATTAGTAGTTCACCTCAGTTGATCAGTAAATATGGAAAGAATAATAGTGGGACATGAGACTTTCATTGTACTTTGTTTACTTTCTTCAGTTTGGTCTTTCAAAGTGTGTTCTAAAGCACTTTTTATGGTCATTAAGGCAAATTCAGAGTTGTCAGAATTGGTTTCAAAATGCAATTATTTGTTGCTTGCTATTCATATGGTAACATATAACTACTTGCTTAGACTTGTTGCAAAAGCTTCCTATTTAATTTCTGGTTTAACATGCTGGTTTATTCAGTTTTCTGGATCATCATTACCGTTATTTTGAATTTTTCACGTTTTATCTTCCAGGCTTCGTATATTCAAATACTAATGTCTGTTGTTACTCTTCCGACCTGAAAGAGTCATTCAGGTTCAGTTCTTTCATGAACTTTCCTGTAGTGACTACAGTTCCCATCAATATTGGTTCCTCTGCTGTCCTTGTAGCTGAAGAATTCTTTAACCCTGTGCTGTGTCTGTGTGTCCATCTTTCATGTGGGTGTGGAAACCAAAACTCTGTTATTACTCTTTGGGACTTCAAGATCCAAAATCTGGGTACTGACTTAATGCAAAAACAAGTTTAAGTTAAAGCTTATACACACAGGGAGCTTCTGTATTTCCTTCCTAATGCCTCTGTTAGACATTTTTGCTTTGGTGAGTAGAATTGCACATAAATTAACCTAAAGTGGATTGGGTGATTTACCTATAAAGTGTAAAGCTGCTTCAACTTGCTTACAGTCCTGCCTTTAATTAAGATGATGCAACTCTGAGTGTGAATGAGACGTGATTAAATTCAAAGTGCAGTTGATAGTGTCTTTCCATTCTTCTTTGTTAGACCAAGTGAAAAAAAATTGCCAAAAGAAGTGTTGCTGGTTGAAATAATGCACTAATCTATATTTCTATATTTCTATATCACCTGTATAACACATGAAAGTCTGACTATATGAGGATTTTTATGAAGTGTATTTTTGTGCTTTGTCAGCAAGATAGCACTTGCTGGTCATTACCACTGTGTTGACCCAATTTACTCAATATCATGTCCCTTGACAAAACAGTAGTGGTGGTGTGCAGGTAGTTAGTACGAATACTTTCAAGAAAAAAACCTTGTTAACTAAGGATTGTCTGTCTTTTGGATGTTTGTATTTCTTCAGGGATCTTTCTTTTCTTTTCTGAAGCTCCAGGCCATGCAAGGACATAAATTTTTGTATGGCATTCATCATTCACTGCACTGTTGGGTTTTGGTGGGTTTCTTTTTTCCCATTTCAGACTTTGCCATTGATTGCACAGTCACAGAGTGAGCTGCAGGGCAGAGAGGGAAATGTACTTTCCTGTCACTCAAAATTTGCTTTTGTTGGAAAGGAAGCAGTGCTGAAAGGAACAAAAATGAAGCTATTCAGTCAGTGCTGCATTGAAAATGCCTTTCCCTCAAAAATTATTCTTTTCTCTTTTATTATAGGTTTATAGCACTGGAATATAGCTCTTTCCTGCCAGTTTGTGATAATTGAAACCACCAAGTTACAGCATCCCTCTGTATAAAGAGGCTCTCAGGTGTAGTCTCTGTAGTTGTTTTGCTGCTGAGCCGAGGGAATTGTCCTCTGTCTGGAGTCTGCTGGAGCACTGAAGCATTTGTCAGGTGCTGAGATAGTCTTATTACCTAAGTAGAATAAAAACAATTGGTTGCATTTTTATTTATAAGATCTGTTTATCAGGATGCATCCCTGGCCAGCAGCCATCTTTTAAAAGTTTAATTTCACTGTGAACACAAGGTGCTGTTTTGTGACTGCTCTCCATGTCTCATGGCTAATGTGCACGGTGGGTGGAAGGACAGCCAACACCCAGGACTCTTCAATACTGACAACAGGGATTCATCTCTCCACAGGAAAGGGCTGTGAACTAAGGAAAGCTGCTAGTTTTGAAGGAAGTTATTTTGGTGCTTCCCAGCTCAAATAGTCACTAAGCATCACTACTGAGTCCATTTGTAGTCCTGCTCCAGTGTTAATCCTTTCCCAATTTAGAGGTGTTTGTGTCATCTTAGAGATGGCACTGAGCATTTGGCTTTTGGATTAGGCTCATGTGATTCATTCTGTTTGCTGGAGTTGATTTAATCAACTCATACAGGCATTGGGAACAAACACAGATTTGCCCAGTTTCTTGAGCAGAGATTTATAACAGTAAATGCTGGAGAGACTGATGTGGAGATGTGCTTTTCTTGCAAGCAGAAGGTGCAAAATGCCTGATGTCTGTATTCAGGATTTTAAAAAGGAAAGTGAAAAATAAGGGAAGTTTGACAATGTAGGAGGTCTTTTTCCCGTGGAATCATAGGATTATTTTATAATTTACTTAAGCCTAGAAATCATATAGTTATTGAAGTATTATCACTAATTGTATGTTGTAGTGTGGAGAATATATATCAACACTAGCAATTTAGCTGTTGTTCTATCCCAAGAAGATTCCAGTTCTACTAAGTGAAATCATACAGCTAACATT
>VYZP01012891.1:0-13098 GCA_013400635.1 Hypocryptadius cinnamomeus
CCATGGACTTGTGGTGTAAACTGATATGGCTACTTCAGCCATATGGCTATCTACTTCTCTGTTAAATATGGTTGAAATCAGTCAGTGGATTTAGAATTTAAAAGTAGGGATGAGGAGCCAAGCCCATACATATACAGTGTCATATGTATGGAGTGGCATCACAGGAAGATAATTTTCTTAGGAGCTTGCATTGAAAATTTGGCATGAGCTGGCAATGGTTGATGGTGATGGTGTTGAAGACTTCTTGTGTTCTGTGCTTGAACTGTAGGCTCCTGAAGGCAGTAGGTTGTCTTTTTGTCCTGTGTTTGTACAGAGCTAACAGAGAATAATCCTGTTCTGTGCTAGACAGTGGATTAAATCTATTTGATATCTTAAAGTTACTTTTCTGTATGAATGTTTTCAGGGTCAATGTGTGAAGTACTATGTTTAAAATGGTTTTGAATCTGGAAGCAATCACACCACTGCTTTTAAGACTGTGCACTTATTAACGTCTTGTGGATGGAAACACCTCTTAGAGAACAGGAATTGAGTCATTATTGTGTCTTACTTTGAATTATGAATTAATTCACTGTACGGAATTATTACTAATGTTTAAGGCAAGTGCACTGGTATAGTCAGTGACTTCATACACAGCAAGTCCTCTTGTCTCCCAATACAATTTAGTTGGAAGAAACAGAAATTAATTCTTCAAGTATTTCATATTAAATCATGTATTGCTTTTATGAACTTTATTACCAGAGAGGAGTAGAAGCTTATACAGCGAATTCTTAATAGCTTAAGTAATGGTTTAAATGTTTGCTTTTTTACCTTTTATCATAGTGCTGCAACACAGTCAACCTGAATGCCCTTTTTCTGTTTAATTTTCCTAGCATAATCAAATTATGATGTAGTTATTAATAGTAGTATGTTAGTTAGTCCATATAATAGCCTTGTAGTAATGTACCTTCATATTAATAATTTCCTGAATTTTATTTTTCTCTTAAGTATCTTTGTTTTAAATAAGAGATGTGAAAATTAACATTGCTCTTAGCATGGTAATTGAAGAGCCGGCTGCTGCAAAAGTGGAAATGGCTTGAGGGATTGGAGCAGTAGGTGGTTGCCTAGGGAACTTTTTGATTATTAGGTGTCAAAAAAGTTTTGGAATTAGAGGGGGTGGTGGTGAAAAATTAATAGGATGTGCCTAGAACCTCTTGATCTCCCCAAAATAGTTGTGGTGTACAGTGGAATAGTTAAATAGCTGAAAAGGTGAGTGAGGCTCTGTTCTTGAGCAAAACAGCAGCTTATGTTCCAGTCATACAGAGTATTAAGTGGCTCTCATAAACACTTTGGATTTCAGTGGGTTCATTCACATGAATTAAATTAAGCAGATGCTAAAAAGTTTGCAGAAACTTGAATCTGTCTGAGGAGTTTATTTTCCTGGTAGCTCTGGCTGCCCAAAAGTACTTACAGCATGCTCTCACTGTCTAAAAACTTGAGAAAAGACAAAAACTCACAATCGTACTCGTAATTGTGCATTTGAAAGTAGGAGATTTTTGCTATGAAACTTCTGAATAGATTAAAAAACCCCCAAAACCTAAAATCACAAATTTCAGGGGTCAAATAAAACTTTATGTGTAAGAATCTGCATGTAGATAGAAAAAGAGAGATCTTTGTTAAGAATGGTCCATGAAAAAGAAGCATCATGGAGGGAGCACGGGGAAAAAATAAAATAGTTTTCCAAAAGTTGATGTTTATCAAAAAGAGAAGGATCTTAGCAAATCCTCCACAGAAAGATAAAATATTAACACCAGGAAAGGTGATTGATCTAGAATTCATTCCTTTTTCCGTTCTCAGCCCTCTTAGCTGACATGGTGATGAAAAGAGAGGATTAAAATGGGCTTCTTAAAGCCAAAATTTTATTAGGAAATTATTAAAAGCACATTGTGTCTTGTAAAGTGAAGCTGTGCTCTTTTCAGCCCAGCCTTGCTGCAAAGCATTTTCAGAGGAGAGCAACAGGAAAGGAGAGGGGATAAACATAGATCATTCTAACTTTCATTATTCATGGGTAATAATATCTGTGGAATTTTCCATTTGCTTTCCTGGTCTGTCATTCACTGAAAACCCAGTGCACCCCTGAAGACAGGTCTGTATCCAGAAAGGATTTTGGATCAAAACTGCTTCAATTCCTTTGTTTGCAGAACAGTTCTGAGCTGTGACTGCTGAGAATTCACACAGTCAGGAACGAAGTTATGGAAGCAGGGGAATGATGTGGGAGAATCAAAATTCCATTTGTGCACCCCACTGTCCCTCTCCCCACCAAAAAAGGAGGGGGAGGAGGAGGTAGAGAAATTTCTGAAGCCCCAATACAGAGAAATTGACTGGAGTTAGTTATTTCTTCCATGGAAAACTAACTTCTAATGCATATTGCATTTGATTCTTAGAATCCTAAGGGATTTAGCTTCCATACCATGGCACATAGAGAGAAATACTGGCTTTATGGAGAGGCTTTTACCAATGGCTATGGTAAAGAAGCAGGTAATAGAGTATCAATTTTGTGATTAATCTGAAAGTTTTCACTTTCTTTTTTTCCCTTTCAGTATTTTTGTCCAGAAGCACCATCAGGTATTCATAGGTCCCTAGCACACAACAGTAATCACTGTTGTCGCCTCCATTGTAATACTCTGAGAGGGAACTCAAAGAATTGTGGGTGAATTTAAGCTTAAATAGTATAAAATGGAATCACAAGTTTCTGGAAGTCTGGATAGAGCAATTTCTAGATAATCCTATAAATCCAACTTAAAGTAAAAAATCTGATCAATCTAATTCTCCTTCATTGCCTTCATTTATTTTACCTGTAAAATAATAACAGAAAAAAGTTAAATTTATTGTAGCTGTCCATGACTGATGGTGGTATGAGGTGGTTGAGAATCATATCTTTGATCATTGCTCAGTTGCTGCTGTGCCTCCCCCCAGCCACAGGCCACCCAAGCACTTTCACTAGGAGAACCATGTGTATGAACCACTGGCTTCAATCCAGCCTGTAAAATGCTCATAATTATGGAGTCTCATTAAAATGAAATCAGTGAAACAGGCTTCTGCTCTTAAAAATGATGGGTAGAATCCAGAGATCCTGAAGACCTTTATGCTTTCATTGTGAAATAATTCCTTCTGTTCTTTGGATCTATCTATTTAGAAAAACTGCCATTATGGTCAGCCTGGATACTGTTTTCAGGATCACCTGAAAAGATGTCCACAGGCTAAAGGACTGTACTGTAAAATCTGTTAAATAGCTGGCCTCCATTATTCAGATACTGGGATGAAATCCACTGGCAAAGTTGACATGATGGTCAGCCCCTCAGCAGCTTCATTCTTCTTAAGTCATGCCAGGAATCTGCTAATGTTGTTTGAGAGTTCAAAGATGGCTTCTTATGGCTTTGGTTTTTCCTAAGTCATTCTCTTCACTTCCAAAGTGCAAAATAAGCTATTTAAATTTTTACATGAATTTACCAGTCAGACTGGAGAGTACTGCCATCCATTTTTCAGAGCTCTGACTCAGTTTAAAGCACCAGTCCTGCAGCATCAAGAAGATGTTTTACTGCCTAAGGCTGCTCCCCACTGCAGTTTGCAGTTAGCTGAAAGCCATTCAGTTGAAGTGTGTGGAACAGCAGTGGCTTTCTGGCTCGGTGTGTGCATGCCCAGATGAACTGCAGCTAGCCAGCAGCACCATGAGCCTGGCAGTCTTTAACATTCCTGACAGGTGCTGAGCTACAGAAATGGCCTTTCTGGAAGGTTCTTTGTTGGTGCATCCATACAGGTAATGCTCAAAGCAGGTAGACTTTCTGTGTGTGATTTTAATCTGTTTAATTCAGGAATGGAACATTTGGCTTAGCCTGTGGCAGGATGGCTCCAACACAGGTTGCTGAAAATTATCTGAATTTTAAAATTTCTAATTCTAGGATGTACAGGGATGAAGAAAGCTGGTTCACTAAGTTTAGGATTCAGCCTCCATTTCTGCATAAATGGAAGGAAAGAAAGTATAATCTCTTGTATTTTTAGGTGTTTTCTTTTTTTTTTACTCATGTGCCAAGTATGCATTCTTGTATCTCTTAAAATAATAAATTCCAGATCAGTTTTTGTGACTTAAGAGGGATTATACTTGTTTGGAAAGGCACAGTCTGAAACTTTTTCCGTAATAATTGGAGCCAAGAGATGCTCCCAATAGTGAGGTTTCTTTCTTTTTCTTCTTAACTGCGAGCACCAGAAAAAGCTGCAGTTAAGACACTGATGATACAATAAATAGCTGACCTGGTAGAACGTGCTTGGGCTGCAGCCAGGAATCTCATCCACAGATACACTCTCCTTTGGGAAATGGTTCTTTCCCTTTGCTTTGTAAGTCTTGTCGTAACATATTTTTTTTTCTTTTTTTAAGCCAAACTTTTATTTTTATAAATAACCAAATTCCAAAAAAGTGATCTGGTAGATTGTGACTCTTTCGAGAATAGGAGTGAATAATACTTGTGAATTATGCATTGTTTCCACTTTTGCTTGTATCAATATATATCCAGGAATATGTGTTGTGAATTTATTAGGTTTGGCTAACCCTGAGTGAGACTGGTATTATACCTCAGTTCTGTAAAACACTGCATTATTTCCATGTAATAACATCAGTCTGCAATTATGTTCTCTCGCAAACTCCAGCATACAAAGAGTGCAGCATAAATGTATCATTGGCATATTTAATTATCTGAATAATCAAAGTGAACACCTACAGTTGATGTTTGCTGTAGATTTCACTGCAGAGCAGTGCCAGTTAAATAACAGCTTGCCCCAATCTGTTGGAGACTGGTGTCTCCACATTAAAGAAAGCCTCCAGCTGTGCAGGGGACCAGCCTGTTCTGCCCCTCTGGGGTTGCTCTGGGCATGTGGCTCTAAGAGCCACTAGTATGGACTGGCAGCAAGTGGAAGAAACCTGTAAAAGATCCAAACATAAACTGTAGTATTGGGCTCGATACATTGGTTGTGGAACAGTGCTTTACATTATTTGCCCAGTGGATTTGTCACATGTTGAGCAGATGGAAATTATTTCTTGCTGACTCTTTTCATAGGATGAAGATGTTTTGTGGATAAAATTTCCTTGTGTATTTTGTTGGCTGTTGCTGATGTAGATGAGTAATTTACTGAGCACAGAGCTGGTTCGTGAAGGGGAAAAAGTGATTCTTCAAGAAATGAAAAGTGATAGCTATGAAAGTTGCATTGCTGATATTGTAAGGAAGGCCAGAGCTCTTTTTTTTCCTGATTTTTTAAATCTGGATAATCAAAGTTAATCACCATTGTTTAACACTTTGGATTTAAAAAATAATTGTGTCTGTAGTGTTGCCTCCTAAATTTAAACTAGCAACCAGTTTGGTTTTTCCTAATCAGGAAGTCATAAAGACTGCTTGAGGAATGTCATGTGGTGGTGGTATTTATGTGACAATTCCAACTCCACTGCTTATGTGAAATGGGCAATCTTTCACAGTCACCAGGTTTGCAGGAAACTTCAAGTGCTGGAATCACTCTTCCCAGAAAGAGAAATGAAAAAGCCAGGCTCAAAAGCAAAACTCTTAAGAGTTAAGAATGAGGTGAAATGCTGTTCAGATTTTCAGAAGCCTCACTTTTGTTTTTCCCAAAATCATGCTGCCCATGTCTGTTTCCGTTTCTTACATCAGTTTACATATTTAAATCTATTTATTCTCATTTTCTTTTAGGTGATCCTGATCCTTACCAAGTATTATCATACTGACATGGGGAAAGTTCTGGAGAGCTCTTTGTGGAGGTAAGTCCTCTGCTTTTCCTATAGCCTTCCCTCCTGCTGTTCTTGGAATAGATCCATCCCTTCCTTTTCCAGACTGCTGCTGGCTTGTGTTGGTAGCTGACTGATGCTACTGTAGTAAGATTATCCAGGTTGTCATCAGCTCCTACTCTTTTTCTTCCTTGAATGCATTTCCTGTTGTTGAATTAGAGTTTGTAATGAGTTTTAACAGTAAAAACAAAGAATGATGGAGAATATAAGGATAACTTCTTGATGCTACTTTGCAAGTTGCCAAGTTTTTCCTTTTCCTAGAAATTCTGTATCAAACTTACTAAAGAAGTTTGAAATGCTTACTGTGTTGGGATGTGTCCTTTGGGAATTCTTGCTGCTTGAATAGTGTACTGAAGTTAGTAAATAATCCTGCTTTGGAAGTAGTTAGGATTGTCTGGATGAAGTATACCAGCAGTGTAGGTTATATTGTGTTTTATGACAACTGGGAATAAATAGTAATCCAAATAAATTTCTAAACTGATTCTCATTCCCATAATACTTGTGAAGTAAGATACCAATATGCTTGTTGCCTGTGTGTGCACAGATTGCACGAAATTTTCCACAACAAATTTTTGCTAGACCCATCATGTGCATTTGAAAAGCTAAAGTATTTCACTATTATCAATAAATGTGATACTGCACCACCAGTATTTGCTCTGCTAGTTTTGCTGGTTATCTCTAGCAGCAGAAATAAATGACAGGATAGTTAAATTCAAATGTAGCTCATAAGATTTGGGTCTAGAAACAAATAGTTTATCTAAAACCTCATGGCTTAGGTACTTACAAACTTCATGTTGTTCCAAGAGCTTGTATGGGGACTTGGCCTTCAGCTGGGAGTGTAAGGACCTTTACAGAGACAATCCAATAAAAGGACTGGGTAAGGGAATAGGGAATAGGCAAAGTCTGTTTCCAGGACATGCTGCAAAACAGCCTTGTTACTTATTTTGAAAGAGCTGCATTGTTTTAACTGTGTGGGGTTTTTCAGTGAAGGTGCTTCTGCAATAACTTGATGTCATACCAGTGTCTGAATAGTGCTCAGTCTGGCCAGGACCAGTGGTCCATGCAGAATAAGGGTGTTTCTAGAAATTTCTACTCATAAAAAGGAGGTATTCATGAAAGAGAGTAAGATCAAATGGAGACTGCTTAGCATTGGCTCGAGATTGTCCTTTTTAGGGCTATGACAGTTCATTTGTAACTATCCTTTAAACTTACAAGACACAAAATTTATTGCACATTTGTTTCTGTTTTAATTTTTTGTCCAACATCTTGTGCAAATAAGACAACCAAATGACAGTTTGGATACTCCCAACTGCGTAAGCACACACTGCTTTCCTGTAATTTGTCAGTGGCCCATACAACATATGCAATATATTTGAAGTTTTCCAATTCATACTTCAGAGTATCTATCATAGTCTTTTAAGCATTTTCAGTTGGATTCTTCAAAATAAACTCTTTGGTCTTTTAAAATAAACATAAACCAGGCTTCAGATAATGTTTCTTTCTTTGGAGAACATAAACACTTAAAGCAAGGTCATCCAGACCTTGCTGACAGCTGGTGTAAAGAACTGGTGTGAACTGCGTTCAAATAAAATTGATACTAGTGTGCATCATGTGGAAATTGTACCTTTTTACTTTCAAGGAACAGATGTACCAGATGCTTTGGTACTGGCACAGGTCAGGTCCCACCCCAAGGGCTGGGCACAGATGTCCCCAGGGCTCTCAGTGGTGTCAGGCTTTGGGGATGTGCTGAGTGCCCATGGCTCCACTTTAGTGCAGCAGGGATGGGGCCTTGGAGGACTCTCCTTGGGTAAGTCTTGCAATTCTACAGGGCACAGCCCAGCCAGGGTCTGGGCATCAGCGTGCCTTGGGCTGTCCACTTTGTCAAGAGAGCCCCTAGGAGCTTACTCCTTGATATGATGATGCCAGAATCTGCTGAGCCAGGGATGGGGATGGAGGCTGGGGCTTGTTGACCAGACAGGCTGGATGGGTTCTGAGTCACCTGATCTAGTGGAAGGTTCCCTGCCCATGGCAGTGGTGTTGGAACTAGATGGTCTTTCAGGTCCCTTCCAACCCAAACCAAACCATTCCCTGATTCTATGTTTTCTAAAACCAGGGTGGAAAAGCTGAAAGGAAGTGAGTGCTTAAGATGAGCACTTGGGCCAGGGGTTGCTAGCTAGGTGATCCATGCCTGGATATGTTCTGGGCTCACCTCCTTCCTCCACCTCTGCCCTCTGTGATGTAGAAGAGACACGTTTCAAACTGGAAGAGCTACAAAGTGCTTGGATCTGGAAAAGTGCAAATCAGACCAACTACTGCAAAAGTATCAAATAGTGCTCCTCTCTGTTGAGATGTAACTCACTATTTGTACTAAATAACTGAATGAAGCTGAAGTCCCTTTACAGTCAAGGGACTTCTGTGTTTCTCCCTGTGTAAAATGGTTGGAGCTTCATGAGTTTTCACCCACGTTTGCTGGTGGAGCTGGGGTGTATTCACATTGGCAGCCCACCCAGAATGAATAGTGTATATATTTTTCACCTTTTTTGTTTAATTCTCTTTTGCATTCTTCTTACTTGTATCAAACAAATATGCTGTAAAACAGGTGTGAAAAATGATACAGGTTTTTTTTTTGTTAGCAAAGAAATGCCATTAATCTGTTTCTGTGCCCTAGTGGTAATAGGCCCTCTCCAGTTATTTCCTGAATTGGCCCAGTGTTTTTGTTCCTATCTTGCCTGGCTGGACAGTACCAGAAATCATATTGTCTAAGTCACTATGTGACTTAGTCACTAAGTGACAATAAACCAGTTTTATAAACTGATTAATTCTGACTAGGGTAATTTTTTATTGTTAATATCCCAATTTCTCTTTCTGGTCAGTGAATATTAACCTACCTTAGTGTTTATCAGTTATTTTGTCCCTTGAAACTGCGTCTTTCATCTGCTAAAACATATTTTCATTTCATCTCTTTCCTTTTCTCCCATCACTCAAAAGAATTTTTTCCCCTTGTTTAGTAGAACAAAGAATGAGAAAAGATGGTCTAGTGATCCTTGTTTGTTCTTAGTGACCTTGGAGCTGCAGTCAGACTTTTAAGAGTGATGCAAATGGTGGTGAAAAGCACCAGTCAGAGGTACATGCCTAGGTGGGGGAACTCTATGTGAAAATGATGTGTGGGTGGATCTTGATGATGCATTTTTTGTACCTCTGCAGAGCATTGTCAGTTTGTGTAGGTAACTTAGGTCTGCCCACATAAGTCAAGTTACAGGCTTGGGAGACCTAAATTTGAATTACCTTAGAATTTTTTTATTTTTGAATAAATAGGGAAAATAGTGCTGTGTAATGAAATTCTTAACAAGGTTTTTACTTGTAACAGCTATGTCTGGTTGCACTGAAGAGGTGAAGACAAAATCCTGATGGAAGTATGCAGTCAAAAATACCAGACTGTGCTTCTTTAGTCAGCTATTTCTGATGCTTTCCTAATTTGCTTATTAAGTAATTGTCAAGGTGTAAGTTGTATAATTATTTTACTCAAAATAAGGTAGGGAAATAAATAGAGATAACATTGCTTGCCTCTTGAATATAAACTAAAATAACTTTTTGAGAATGAACAGAGGATTATTTTCATGTCTGCTTTTAGAGTTTCCAAACTGTGGTATGTATTGGGAATACAGGTTGGTTGTCATGTTAGAGCTCATTAGCATACTGAAAAAACCTGAGAATTCAAATACTAAAATTATTGCAACAAGTTGTACATACATAGAAGATACTTAACATACTAGAGCTGTTTGTGTCAGAGTTCACACACATATTTATCCAGCATATTTACAGTATGAAGAAGCTGAAACCAACTGAGTGAGTGTGTGTTTTCATATGCTTTATGGACCCATTTGTGCACAAATATGTAGGTACACATATTTTACAACCTCAGGTACCTGCTTGCATCTGTTGAATGCCTGCAACTTTAGATATAAGTATTAAATTTTACAATCAAATAGTTTAACTTTGAATTAGTAACCACTATGAAATTAATGATAATACTTATCTGAGTTAATTATTCCTAATAATATTGGAAATATAGATGATTATTATTATTCAATTTTATACATGGAACAGCTGAGATGATAATATTGCTGAAGGTTATGCAGTGGTGACTCAACACAATATAACCATGGAATTACCTTCCTACCCTGTGCTTAGACTGGCTGAGTCCTGTTCCTGGTAGGCATACAGCCTTCCCTTTCTTAGCTTGATCCAAGCAATGGATAATAGATGCTGCTGATGATTGCTAATAACGTTTTGATTGCATATTATCAAGCTGTAACGACAGAGTAATGCTAAAGTGGCTTGCTGTGTAATTGCCATTGTTCCCAATGGCATCACCGTGTTGTTACTGCGTCACCACAGCAAAACAAACGGCATCACTTGGTGTTAACTGCACTGTTGGATCCTCTTAGCTTTGCCTGCTGAACGCTAGATAGCCCTAGATGTTGGTAGCCCTAGATGAATGCTAAGTAGCCCTGTTTTCAGAGATGTTGGGTTGTTTTGCTCCATGTTATCACTAAAGAAATACTAAATGAAGAAACAGACTTCCCCACCTCCTTAAATATTTTTGGATATCCCAGCTGAGCTTTCTGGGACTCCTTGCTCCAAAAGCAGCCTGAGGGGGAAGAGAAGTTGAAATGCTGTGGGAGGTTGAAAGGCTAGATCAGTGGCTGGGCAGACAGAGGTGAGAACAGTCTGCAGAGCCTCACAGACAGCATCGTGCTTGCCAAATCCCAAGGAGCCAGGAATATCCTGGCTGTGGTGGCACAGCTCTTTCTGTCTGCACCCACAACAAGCCACCTATTCTGTCCCTATTCAAGGACAAAGCTCACTTGTGCAAGCCTGTGGGCCATCAGGAGTGATTGGGGCACAGTGACTGCAGGGGGCTTTGGGCATTTATAGAGTGCAGGCATACACTAAAGCAAAAATCCAGACTACAAAGAGCCAGAGATTCTTTTAAGGTGGATAGAGTGAACAGCATACAGCTCAGGAAAGTAAAATTTCCAGATGGCTCACAGAATGTGTGAAAATGAATATGGACATTTGTTTCCAAAATCTTTGGACTTGTAGGTGAAACCCATTTCAGCTGTTTCCTGAAATTAATTTAAAAAGGAAAACAAAAAAGCCCCAATATACAGTTCAGTGCCCCAGTGAAATTTTTGGTATGAAGTACTGCTTAATAAATGAGCAACTGTATTCTGCAACAACTTGCACTTCCAGATGGCCTTATATTGGGCTCTGCTTTGAAAAGTGACTTTGTAGAAATGGCCCCAAGGGATGGAGTTATTGAGTCTGTGATTTTCATATCAAATTTTCTCCTTCCAAGTTAAAAAAGAAAAAGAAATGGCTTTCTAATTATTAGCCCAATGAACTCAGCTTGGGGTCTAATGTCTAGCTGTGCTTTCTCTAGCTAATGCATCATCATGAGTAATGCAAGTTCTGCAATCAAAATAGAGTGTCCTCAATTATATCTGTGCAGCTTTTTTGTGCTCATATTATATCCTTATTTACACCTGTTCCACTGAGCAAAGGTTTTGGGCAGCGTTGAAGAGGCAATCTTACAATTAGAATTTTTTCTCTTACTGAACAACAGATTTTTTTATGCTCTCTTTGAACATATTTCCATATTCATGTAATAGTATAACAAAGACTTTCACTGTCTTTGCTGCAACTTGCATTGTCTTGCTAATACTCAACAGTGTGCCATTAAGAGTTCAATTGTGCAGGAAGATCTTTATTTTAAATTTATTTTGGAAATTTAAAATGTGCTATAAAACCATAGTTAAAAAGTGGATGCAGTGGGTTTCAGCATTTCAGCAATGTTTTATTATGGATGTCAGGAGGAAAAATACATAGAAAGTAAAGGAAATGAAATAAACATATTTTGACCAACCTTGGAATGTGCAAGGTATTGAAGAGTGATTATTGATGGTTTTAATGTGTAGTGGAATTGATCCAGGAGCCCAGAGGGTGCTGCTGTTGCCGTGTGTGCTCTAAGGGACACATGACCTACCACTGACTTTCTGAGCTCAAGCCCAGCACAATGGGTTGGCAGTAACTTTGTTGGTACCTTGGTGTTCCACTCATCCTGCCATGTTTTGGCTGGAGCTTTTGGCCATTCAACAAAGGAATGAAATTTGGCTGTGGATATTTGGGACTGTTCTTAGAGCTGTGACCTGTAGACTCCTCTGAAGGAGATGTCTTTTAAAGGCTTTCCAATGCATGGGATTTAGCTGAAGCAGGTACTTTTTGTTTTGTTTTGCCATATTAGTATTTAAAAATTATTTTGATGTCTTAGTATGTGTGAAGGTCTGAACTGAAAAAAAAAAATTCTACAAGCAAGTAAAAGCTACCAAATAAGTCTATCCAAATTTCTTTCCTGAGTATCTGTTGGTCACAGATGAGATTGCTGTGGCACAACTACTTTTCCATGTCTTCAACAACTTGGAATAATGATGATGATTTTGAATGTTAACATGTTTCTGCACTAGCTTGTGATCACATAGTGAATATATGATATGCAAATTAAGATCCAGCTAGAAAGCTGTGATTTATGTAGCTAGGAAAGGGCTCTTACAGAACACTTGTGCTTATTGAAGCTGATTGCAGCATGGCTGCTGAACATGTTAAATACATCTTGGAGCATGAGAATTTTGCTGCTTTACAGGTGGATTTTTTTTTCCCCTTAATCCTCCTTCTGGAAAATGAATTAAGTCATTGCAAGATATAAGTCATAATGAGTGAGTCAATTTATTGAGAAAGAATAACCATTTATTTTAAATGGCTTAAGAATACTTTTCTCTTGTTTGAGTAACCTGAGCCTAAGTAATAGAATTTCTGATTCCTTTAACTAGTGCAGCAGACTTTGTAGGAATTATAGCACAGATTCTTGTTTTAAGTAGACTCTGTTTGGCCAAGACTGATGTAACAAAATTGATCTTTCCTTCCCAAGACCTATGAAGGTTGGTAGCAGTAGGATGCTTAGGAAAGTTGCTTTGCTGCTGTTTCCCCAGTTTTGTCATGGTATTTTATTGAATAAGCCTCCCTACAAGAAATGATCCTCTTTCTTGCCAGCCTCAGCAGACAGGTTTAAGGTGAGAAATAGGAAATGGTTTCTATGCATTAGTCATCCATGGGATTTGTGATTTTCTTTTGCCCTCCCTCCCTGCATAAAGGAGGGAAATTTTGCCCATGATCCACGCTTCTATGTGAGCAAACTGAGAACAGCAATCTTGGAGTTT
>VYZP01012896.1:347-16543 GCA_013400635.1 Hypocryptadius cinnamomeus
CCAAATTATGGTTTTGTCCAGCTGTCTTTTAAAACCATTGCTATGAGTTGCTAGGATACATTTCTAAAAGTGGAAGCTGTGTTTACACCACTTCAGTGTGAAAAATCTTTGTATATCACTTACTTCTTTGCCAAGGCTTCATTACAAGGCACTGCTGAAGTTTACCAAGCTCTCCAAATTGTCATAAAATCCTGTTTCTTTGTTTGTGGTAATCAGAGAAATACATGGCTGATTAAATGAATCCTGTTTTGTCTGCAATTATTAACTCCTTTGCTGAGCAGTGGCATTTTTGAGACGGATGTTTAGTCAGCTCAGTCCTGACCAAGGCCAGTCCTGCACGTGTGGGTTCCTTTTTGTGCATCCTCCAGCCCTCAGAGCATCTCTCTGACCTCCCCTGGACTGGCTCCAAGTCCTTCTTATGTGGAGGGCTCCAGAGCTGGGAATCAAATAATCTGAAACAAAATCAAACCCACACATTTTCCTAAGGAAGGTTGTAGGCAAGGAACTTGAAATTTGTGCGAGTGAAGGATGGGCAGCACACACCACCAAAAGGCAGTGTCAGAGTTTGCCCAAGTTCTGCATGATTTTTAAATTTCTGCTTGTCAAAATATGATTCCAAGGATGGAGTCTTCCTCATCTTACAACATCTGCTGTAACTTGCCTTGTCTTGCATTGTTAATTTTTCTGAAATGTGAGGGGGTTTTGACATAACAGTAGTCTCCTTACTATAAAACCTACACAGTAGAAATAGGTTTTAACACCTAAATTTATATTTTGATCAGCCTTTTCAGGCTCAGTGTTGATGCTTTTGACATCAAATAGGTTTTTTGTGGGGGGCATCATGTAGGAGGGTGATTGAAGAAAGAACTGGCATTTAAACCTTGAAAGAGTTTTTCTTAAATGATAGTTCTGAGATTAGACTTGTTAGCCACCCTTGTGGTTCTTTCAAACCAGCCCAACAGGCCTTGAAATAAATGCTGTGGATGTAATCAACAGTCAGATTACACTGAATGCCCACAGACTCCACCAGAAAGGTCTAAGGGAAAACAATTACAGATGAAACAAAACATAGCATTTAAATCCCTGCATGAGGAGCAGCCACACAAAAGAAACACAGATCGTGGTTTAATTACCCGGGTGGAAGAATGTTTAGAAAATTAATATTAGAACCCTGGCAATTGAAAGCATTTAAAAGTGTTAATACCCCCCTTTTCTTCCCTTTGATTAAAAAGGTCACTGACAGAACATAGCTCTATTCATACTCCAGCAAACATGGGAGTGATGGCTGCAGTGATTTTGTGCAGCTCCTGCAGGTGTCAGAGGGCTCAAGAGCAGTACATAGCTTCTTAAAATGGTCCCCAGAAACACATATTTTTATTTAAAATCTTATAAAAGGAGCTGCATGGTTGGTGAATTTCATCCTCTCATGATTTTTTCAGATGCAGCCTTTCCAGCTCAGGTGTATCAGGGCAACCTGATGGTTTGGTCCTGCACAGAGGTGACCACCAAAAGGTTTAAACTCTCTCTGTTGTTCAGGGAAAACTTCTAAACTGATGAAATGTAAAGCCATTCCTTCCATTCTGTCCTGGAAGTAAAGAATCTTAGAGACAGACACAGAGAAGCTGTTGCAGGTGACTGAGGAGAACCTGCACATGGCCTCTGTGTCCTTTGCACCTCACTGTGGGCATTGCTGAGTGCTGTCTCTTCATTTTCGCTTTCCAGCGTGGTGCTGGAATGGCAGGAAAGAAAACACAGTAAAGACAAGAATTAGGCTCATCGTTTTTTGCCTCAGGGATGATGGTGCTATACAATTTCCATTGTACCTTCTGGCCGTGTATTAAAAGAAGACGTGTAGGTTTAGGCATCATTTAGTTGGGGAGGAAAGTTAAAAGATTTTTACATCTGCCAAGCCTTTTTTAGGATATTTAATAGGGATATGGTGGGTACAGTGTGGAATCTGACATGTGGGTGGTGATAAAAGCAAGGACTGGTAAAAGCAAGAGAGATCCACAGGTGACCTGAATGCTGCAGCCAGGTCAGTGCAGTGAAGGAAATGGAGATCCTGAAGACCTTTTCTTTGGTTGCAACAGCACTGAAAACCTTGGAGTTGTTACTTGCTCTTGAATTTACGTGACCAGCTGGTCAGAGGTGGGCTTTGGCAGGGTCATGAGATGATTCCCAGAGAAGCTGTGGCTGCCCTATCCCTAGAAGTGTTCAGGGTCAGGTTGGGCAGGGCTTGGAGCAGCCTTGGAGCACCTGGGATAGTGGAAGATGGCAGATGGGAAGATTCCATGAATCTATGAACTTTTCCATCTCCCTGGTACTGCAGGAGTGTTGCCTGCAGCTTGGAGTCATTCCTGATCTCTCCCTGGGAGGGGTTGGATCTTGTGGAGCATATGGATAATGACATCCATTGTAAATCCATCCCCCTTTCCTCCTGGTAATCTCTTCATTTTGATGGAAAGTCTCGTCCCCTGAAGGGACCAGGGAAGCCTGGTTTCTTTGGTTTTCATGTTGATCTAAGCCCTGAGGAAAGACAAGGCTCAAGTGAGGCCTCTCCTCAGCACATCCATCCATAGCATGGTTCTCTTCCATTGCACCATCTGTTTCCCCCTGCCTGGTAAAGTGCAAAAATCATAATATAGATGAGACTTGACTGAAATTGGCCCAAAGCTTCACATATTAATCCAGGCACAAGAAGGGAGGATGGGGGTTTTCATTGCTCTGCACATTCCCACATAACAGCCAGGGAGTGTCTGGCTGTGTTCCTCTTGTTTCCTTGAGAAACCGGACTAAAAATAACAGCAAATAGGAAATGAAAACAATTCTGTTACTACATAGTACATTGCAAGGAAAAAACATTCTCCACGTCTCTGGATTAGCAGAATGTTTGAAGCTGTGATAACCCAGTTGTTAACAACCATAATTTAGATGTGAGTTGTTTTTTTTTTCTTCAAATAAATATGACTTATTTGAAGTACGTTGAATTAGAAAACTCATGAATAAATATTTTGACATAATCAGAATTATATGGCTAGAAATTGACCTACTTTGCATGACAGATGCTTGAGAATCCCCCAGCTAATAGCAGACTAACCTGGCACAGCAATGCCGATCTTATAATATTCTAAGCTGCATACAGACATTAAATTATTAGATTGTTGGGTTTTTTGCACGGAGATTAGACACAGTCAATTTTGTTTGTAAATGAGTAAGTTATAGGCAAGTTATTGAGGAGGCCTTGGGGTGCAGTCCAGAGAAGGATTCCTGCACCATTTGATCAGTGTTTTCAGCATGGTCTCAAAAAATCTGTTAGAGGTAGAAATAGCCAGCAAATCTTGATGGTATCAGCAGCCAAATAATGAAGAGTATTACACCAAATAGACAGGTCTTTTCAGAAGATAAGCATAACTGCATGAGGAATAATAATGTTGTAAAAATCTGGTAATATTTTGGTGGTGTAAATAGAATCTACTTTTCCCCCTGCAGCTGCTCCTTATGCCAAGTGTTGATTTCAGTAGACTGATTTTATCTGCGTGTCCTTTCAGTTAATATGACAAGGATTTTCAATAGGTTAAGTTAACAGAGAACTCTGACCTTGGGAGAAGAGCTTTCTCAGTTTAGGTTTATATGGATTCTTATAAAAAATCATCTTCCTTTATTATTTTAACAAACACAGGTGATGAAACATTTTAGGTGCTTATTGCACAGAATAGAGTTTTCAAGCTTCATAAGTTTTTGTTGTTCAGCTCTAACACAAGTAATAATAGTGATTTTATTTGTAAAGTATCATGCTCTTTATTTTTACTGGGAGAAAAGTACCTTTTTCATGGCTCAGTTTCAGCAAAGATAACCCTCCTTTTATAAAATCCATACAATGAAAAATAATAACATATTCCATTTTAGTAGCCCCTTTATTTGCTTCCCGCTTGTTTTCTCTGTTTTCAAAGAATCTCTGCAGATGAAGTCGACTTTGTTCAGACTTTTTTCCTCAAGGTCTTCAGGGGAATGTTTTGCTCTCTTGTAATAAACCCTTGTTAGCACAAAGGTAGTAAAACCACGTGTATAATATTGGCAGATCTGTTCTCTTCCAAGCCTGAAGCAGGGCCAGGCTGAGTCACAGCTCCTATCCTCTATCTTGATTTGCTCCAGCTGCTTAAAACTTCCTAGAATTAGGTTAAACTGTCCCTTTAGCACCCATATTTCTTCCAAAAAAGGATGCAGTTCAGTCATCCTTGCAGTGCCCAGCTGCCAGACCCAGCGTTGTGGGCTGCAAGCAGGGACCCCTTCAGGTGCTGCTCAGCTGGGGATGGAGCTCCTCCTTCCAGGGAATAAAGGCATCCTTTTAAAAGAGAGTCCTGGTTGCAGGACACTGATATGCAGCTGAATTTGGATTCTTTGGAACCCTCACCCAAGGGCAACAGACAGAGGTGATTACTTGGCTTGGTCACAGTCACTGCTTTAGGAGCTTCTCTCTGGCTTGCAGTGTTTGGAGGAGGGTTGGTAGTGATTTCTTTCTGGTGCTCTTCAAGTGACCAGCTCTGAAACACTGGACTGCTCTGCAGGTGGCTCAGAAAAGGTGTTAAAATTTGTAAACATTTTGGCACTTGGCTTTGGTATTTTGTCCTGCTTCTTGTCATATGCCAGTAGGCTTTTTGGATTCAGACATGGTCACTTGGGTCCTTTTGCCATTACAACTCAAACCATCTGCTCAATAGCTGAAGAAGTCTCCACGTTTTCCAAGAGGAAAGTTTCCTTTCCTCTTACTTGACGCAGAGTTAGCTGATGAGGTTTGCTGATTTGTTGTTATTGTGTTTCCTTGCTTTCCCAACAATTCACTCTCAGTTTCCTGAGCTCCAGCCCAAACACTTTGGCTCCTTGATGCTTGATTGGTTGCAGGAGCAGAGGAGTTGTCCTGGTGTGCTGATCCTCCGTGGCTTTGCACACACCAGAGATGTGCAAACCCCACTTTCTTACCTCTGGAATCCTCTCTGGCACAGGGGTGTTTTACTGCTTGTCAGCAGTTTGCCCAAGGGTGACTGCCAGCAGTAGTCTTTTCATTCCTGCCTCCTGCTGCCGCTTTGACAATAGGAACGGCAGCAGGAGGCAAAAATGAAAGGACCAGATTGAAAGAAGCACTTTGCCACTGTTGTAATTTTGAAATTGATGGCGTTTTTTAGCCCAAAGTCTCAGGAAAAAAGCTGCTTTCCTCTTTGCCTCCTATTGTTTTTCCAGCAGGGAGAGACATTCTGTGATGTTGCAGAGGCAGTGGGAAGCCAAAATGAAAATAATTTTCTTCCTGAAACATTGGATAAGAAAATGTTAACAATTTCAGCAGGGAAAGAGTGGTTTGTGTTTTTTTGTTGACTGCCATGTGGTGAATACTGGTATTTCCATTTGACTACAGAAAATAAATAGCAGCTGCTTTTCTTATTGAGTTAATGTGATCTTAAGATCATTTCCAGACACCTATTTACTTGTAGGGTTTTTTTTTTTAGCATGACACTTTCATTCTTTTCCTTTTTCTGCATTATAATAGGTGTTGTAAGGTGAGTGTACAGTTCACTTCTGAGGCCACATGCTGCCTATAGTGCCATGCCCTTGGAACCAGCTTTTTAAGGCAGAAACTTACAGGTCTGCACTCTCCAGAGGTGTGTTTTACACCAATAATATCAGAACTACTAATAATCCAGATGTAATTGCCAGGGCCACTAATTCCATTGGAAGAAAAATGAGAATTGTTCTGCAGACTTTATTTGTGCTGGGGAAGGTGATGCCTTGTGAAGGCTGCCCTAGAGCAGAGGCTGGACAGAGTTAAAGTAGGGATTTCTTAGGAGACCTCAATGGATCCACCTTGGGCAGCACAAGAGCCCAGCCAGGGCTGCACCCAAGATGAACCAAAATGGTCACAAAATGGATGACTGGTCACAGGGTCTCTCACTTTTATAAGTTTTGGTTCATTTGCATATTGGAGTTAATTGTCCAATCCTTGTTTTTCTCTCTTCAGCCCATGCTGGTTGTGCTCTTGGGCTGAGATTTGGATCATTTGTCCTTGGTGCCCAGCTAGAGCAGGAATTGTTTTGTCTCCCTACTCTGTGCAGAGAGCTTACCATCCCCTCATGTGAAGCTCAGAGCTGCACACCAAAGCAGCACAGAATCTGAAAAATATAAAAGCTAAAACCTGAGGCATCAAAGGAAGTCAGTGAAGGAACACAAGCACAGCCCTCAGATGTGCAGTTTGCAGATGTTCCCAGCCTGGTGCGATGCACGTTCTGCAGAGCACTGACATCAGCCTCCAGCAGGATGAATTTCTGCATTGACAAAGGGGAGGGCTGGGAAGGGAGAGGTGGCTCTGGCACCATCCACTGTGGTACAAAACCCCATTTCTGTGCCTGCACACAGCACTGGTGCAGGGGGGACCACAGTGGTGACAGGAGAGGGTGAAGTGTAAATCAATGAATGGCTTTGTCCTCCTGCTTTAGCTGTTACAGGCTATTGCTCTTGTCTTTGGGGACTTTAGTGGCTGTAATTAGTTATCTTGAATGGAAAGGTTTTTTTCTCTTATTGAACGTGTGAGAAATTTGGGAATGTTAATCAGCAGAGCATAACCTTTTCTTAACTTGCTCTTTTTATAGTCCTGGGGAATTAACATTTATCTTAGGGCAGCACAGGATACTGGTATTTGTATGAAGTAAATGGATTCTCCATCCTTTCTCTTTCTTTATACATAACAAAAACTAAACTCTTTGGTAGGCTCACCAACAGAATATATTTTGTAGGCTTTGAAGTGTAAATTGTGAATTTGTGTGTCTCACATGACTTTGGGGCACCGCATGTAAACGTGTGCGTGTCTGTGTCCTGGATTAGTGAAAGTCTCATTAAAATTGTTCTTGAAAACTGCATACTTAAAGCCAGATATAGGGAGACATAAAAGCAGCTTGATTATTTTTTTCATGAGTCCTGAGCTCTTACAGTTCTTGTAGGATTAAAGAGGAATCAGGGAGATCCAGCAACTCTGCAGCTTTTGTTGCATGTTCACATACCAAAATAATTGATTAGATGCTTATCTGTAAATGATCAGTATTCTTTGTGTTAGCTGATTTTTCATCTGCTTTAAGGTGATTCTCAGTGCTGTGGTGGAGCTTGGAAGGAAAGGCAATTCTATCTGACTTTCTTCTGCCCCAACAAGTTCAGATTTGTTTGGGAAATGACACATTCTGAGGTTATTTAGCATCCCCTTTGGACTGGGCTCTCCTTGCTGCTTTGGAAGTCGTGTACAGAGGTTTTTGGCAGCAGATGGTATCAGCTGAGTGCCCCATTGGGACTGTTTTGCTCGTTCATGTGAGTACAGCTGTAACAGGTCCTTTGGTTTTCAGAGTGCTTGGGCTTTTACAATGCCCCATCCAAATGCAGTGCACATGTTACTGCAAATTAAGGATCGCTGTAACATCAGTTGCCTTTTCTTAGCTGGTTTTAGCTCAGAAACAATTACTGACTCCCAGGCAAGTGGGTAAACAGCTGATGACCCTGTTTTCCCAAGGGCTTTATGTACCTGACATTTTGATGTCTGTTTGATTTAAACATTTACCCAAGCTTTAAAATATTAGGTGAACAAAGATTGCTAAACTATCTTCTGTCTCCTTAGAGAAGAGTCCACAAATACCTGTCTTTGCCCTTCCCCTCTGGTTGTCCAGAAAACGTAATTTTAATTTTCTAACAGCAGAAAATGGACTGCCAAGTTTCCCTGGCTTCACTTCTGGTCGTTCTCTGGGGCTTGCTGAACAAGGTTAGTACCCCAAAATGAAGTTTTATTGCAGGGTCTCATTTCACTTTAAATCAGTGTAGAATTTGGAATTTCAGCTGCTTCTACACACAGCCTGCAAAAGGCTCCTTTACAGAAGGACTTCAAAAGATTTATGAAGACTTGCATGGTACAGAGGCAGAAAGGAAGTTTAATTACATTCAGCTTTTGGTCATTTCTGTGTCTGAAGATGTGCCCATATTCTGTCATCTCAAAAACCATCTAAGAAAATAAAATTGATCAGTGAGCCTTCTGGCTAAAAGGAAAATGAGTGCTTTGTCATCTGCCCCTGGAGCCTGGGTGCTCAATCACTGCCTTCTCCCGGGTGCTCGGCCCAGACTCTCCATCACTGAGATTTGTCCCAAGTTTTAATCAAACATTATTTTATACTGAGGCCTCCTCTATAAATAGCAGAACCCTTACCCTGACATACTCACATGGACTTCATTGTAGTATAAAGGAATGATTTAATCCAGTCCATGCAACCATGTTGCTTTGGAGATGGTAAAACGTGCATCATGTTCATCTTGCATTAAGATAAAAACTTGGTAAGTGCAGTTGCTGTCACCTGATGAACAACATCTCTGCTTATAAAGCTGATCAAGGGCACCAAATAATATGGGAACATCTTATTTCCTTGCAGAGGACACTTGGTTCCAGGGGTGGGGCTGTGTAGGTGCCTTTGAGTACAGTAATTCTCAGGCTAATAATGCCAGAAGCCATAAAATCTCTCAGTTTGAGGTTTTGTGAACAGCAGAGCTGAACAATCGGGGAGTACTGCTGAGATGATAGCCTGAATGATGATTGAGTTTTCCTGGAGAGCCTTTATCTGTGCTTAAAATTGGAGGTAATGTTTTTAAATTAAACCATAATAGAAGTTCATTGAGCCTTTGGAGTGGTTTCTCTGTCCCCTCTTTACGTGGTTTATCATTTTCTGTGGAAGTATTCTCAATCTTCTAGTTCAGGACAAATTGTGTTGCTGTCAAAACGGGGCATTAAAAGCACCCCAGAACAACAACACCTTGGAGACTTTTTTAGGAGATTTCCTATGAATTGATGAAAGGAGAAGTTTGCGCTCAGGTTGTGCCCATATACTGTAACCAAGCTTTTGTGCAGGCACTTATATAGAAAGGGGTGCTTACTCCTCACAAAATCTTAACATGCTTTTTTAGGGTGATGTCCCCATAAACATGTTGTATTTCACTCCATCAGTAGGTTTTTTCAGCTGCTAGGGATTAGCCTTTATCACTGAAATAAAGTGTGAAATCCAAAGTATGTCTTCATTTAAAAGACAGCAGTGCTTGATGTCATGAGCCAAATCGTGCTACGACTGTGCTCTGGTCACTTGAGATGAAATATCGATCTTGAAATTAAACTCTCAAGTATCTGTCCTTTTTAAAGAAAAAAAAGAGTTTAAAATGGCTAATTGCAAGAAGCTCATTTGAGAAATATTGGTAGAGGAAGAGAATGCTGGTGCTGCCACCAGAAGTTAAATTTTGAGCGCATAGACTGCTAGGTACAATGTGGTTTCTTTTCTAAAATGTTATGTTAAAAAAGGAAAAGGATTTTTTTTTTTTCTGTGGCAGATCTGTGAATTCCCACAAGAGGGTTGGGCAGCTGTGCTCCTAAAGACAGCGAGGAATGACCCAGCAACTCTTAAGTTTCCCAGTTCTAGGAGAAAATTGCAAGAATTAGATTAACAGATGCCAGAAGAATCTGAGAACTTGTGGGGGGTTCTTGGCTTTATAACCCCAAATCAACATTCTACACTGAACTTTTTGATGGTTATGAGGAAAGAATTCCTGGGCTTGTGGTATCACGATCCATCCCTTTGTGTGATGGATCATTTTGAGCACTCTGTGTTGGTCTTGAGGTTCTGTGAAGGCACTGAGGAAAATGTGCTGTCAAGGAGAGTAATCAGAGTTATCTTCATGATTCCTTTTAGTTCCTGCTCTACTGAAAGGCACATTTAATTGCATATGAGTATTTTCTCTTTTACACCTGCTTATGTACTTAGGGGCTTTTTTTTTCTAGAGAAATCTGTAGTTGATTAAAATTGCTGTGAGTTTTCTTGGAATAATTGACACCAAATGAACCTGTGCATCCTGTGTGTGTATATGTGCAAATAGATAAGATGATGCATGTATATATATGTGTTTAGGTGCATATATATGCACAGCTAATGGGAAATACCTTTCACTTAGCAATTAATTTAGGAGTCTTCAGTCTGTGTGGCATCTTAGAGGTCATTCTGCACCACAGTGTTTTGTATTTTCCGCTGCATTGATGCCATAAAAACCCATAAAAATGCTAATTGCCCCAGGAAGATGTAAGCTGTTTATAAGTGTGTATGGGATTGTTTTTCAGCCCTGTGATACGGGAGGAGGTGTTATTCCAGGTTTATAATTTGAATGTGTGCATAATTTGAATGGATACAACTTTGACAGTTTATTAGTTAGAAAAGAAGTAGAAAAGAAAAGACAGCGCTGTGTCGTTCTTCAGCAAATTGATTGCCAGGAGCATGTTATTGACTTTGGTGATAATATCATTATATATTTTACAGTCGTAAAATCAAGAAATTCAGATTATGCCCTGAGGGCTTCACACATTTAAATAAAGGATATAGCCATTTCCAGGGTTATTGGTTTAGATTAGCGGGTGCTACGAGGAATGCTGAGTGTGTTGTGGGCAGGACAGAAAGAGCAACAGTGCTCTCACTGCAGCGGGGCTTTGCTTTGTTTTATTTTTCTATTTATGAAATACACTCACTTACAGATCCCCTGGGAGGATGAACAACGTTTGCTCTAAACTTTAGCATATTAATACAGCGTTAGCTTGGTGTTCTGTGGGGCTGAGAGCTGAAATCAAGTGTAATCCTTGGCTTGTACCACGAGTGAGGATAAATGAGGGAACACTGGCTAAAATACACAGTGCCTGGGAAGCAAACCTGGGGTGAGCTGCAGACTTCAGAGCAGTGTCAGAGCCACATAACCTGACACAAACACATCTCTCCCTCTTGGTGGCAAAGGCAGCTTCCCAAGGAGCCCCAGTGCCTGCTGCTGGGTACAGCCCCGGGAGCACCTTTGGGATTCAGCTCGGGCTGCTCCATCCTGGATCTTCCACAATAGCTCCCTCTCCCTCTTGGACTGCTTGCCAGCCACCCCTTGGGAATGACTGGACTTGAGGCACGTGGGTTGAGCACTTGGGGTTTGGGTTTGGGGCTGTCTCCAGCTTGCTTGAGGGAATCTCAGTTTAATTAGGGTATAGTGCCTTGAATAAAAATGTTTGACTGCATTCCAAACCTGGTTTATGACTTCTACAGTAGCTTTAGTGAGATGGATAAAGTACCTTAATGCTGATCATGCTGCTCAGCCTCTCTCCACTTCAGATGGGAGCTTGGGAGCACACTGCATCACCCAGCTCTGGGCATTTATTGTTCTCTTAAAAGACTGTGAAGGTCCAAGTGCAACGCCACAGCTCCGCAGCAAAGGTTGTGTTTTCCTTCTCATGAAGAAGCAGGGGGTCCAGCTGGAACACATATGGCTCCAGGGTGTGTGGTGACATCCACAAGAGTAGATAAAAATGAAATAATTACTCTTACATTTGCATTTTAAGGGCCTCTGAGGATTATAAATCTATACACTGCAAACAAAACTTTCCCTGGATCAAGATCAGCACAATTTCTAATTAAAAGTGATCACCTTTTTAAACTGAGTTTGTATGACTTCTTAGTGGGCTTTTAGCTTCTGCATTTTTTTCTCCGTTTGAGGCAGGAGAATCAAATTGATTTTAATTTTGATAATCTTGTTCCATTTTGGATTGTAAATTGCTTGTGTTGACATGGGAACAAATGCCTGGGTTATTTCTTATGAAAATCCTTCTGCTTATGAAAAATACTATGAAAGCATTTTAGAGCAAACCATTGGAAAGCACCCATTGATATCAAATAGTTGTGATACAGACATTTAATGTAGGATTATTTTAGAATGGTGTAAAGGTACTGGTCTTCTGAAGAAGAATTCTGGGGATGTTCCTCCCTGTGTAAGGGCAGGTGAGCAGCTACAATGGACATCAGCTGCTTACCCAGAGTGATTTGGCATGGGTGCTGTTCTCTAGTCAAGAATTGCTAAAACAAGATTTTAGGAAATGTGTTGTGGAAAGAGGAGTGGTTGTCATTAAACATGGGCTTCTAATTTTGCTGCAGATCGTGGCCTAATAATGATTTCTGATCTCAAGCCTTCAAGGTTCCATAAAACCTTCACAGGTGACCATCCCTCTTTGAACCACGGAGATGTTACCTAACCCCTAGATGTGGCTTCACAGTATTGAAATAAAACTCAGCTCTGGCAGTAAGTGCCTCCCTGTATCCAGAAAAATTTTCCTTCCCAGAGGATGGGACCCATCCAGTGTGGTGGCAGGGATGGCTGGAGAGCCAGGCTTGATGGCAGAGCTCCATTGGTAAAAGCAAAAGCTGAAAAGGAGCAATGCTTGACTCTGCTTGTTACATGGAAGGAAAGATTCTCTTCCCTGGGTGTGTTCCTGGCATGGGCACAGCCTCTGGTTTAGTGGTTTAATATTCTCACTCCCCCTCCTCTGAAACCTAGGAAGAATTACAGCCTCGTAATTCAGGCATCTCTTATTTATGCAGTTTCAAATACAGAAAGAACCTCATTCAAGAGCTGTCATTAAAAAAACCCACCGTTTTTTGTTTCAGTGTTTATGACAGTCTGGACTATCTACTTTCCAAAGTGTCCAGGGTTCAAATGAAATATCACCCTCCCATAAATCTCACACACCTCATGGGTGCTGTAAAATCCGCTGTACTGACAGTGTCACGTGGTAATTTCCCAAGCGGGTAGGGAATTTTCACCACCAAAATTTGGGAATATGGGTGAATACAGTCCAGAAGAGATGTGGGTGTGTGCTGAGGAGTGGTGGCTTGCAGATGGCTGACCCACAATATAGGGCAGTGTGCGTGTGCGCTCTGCGTGCTCTGCACGGGACATATGCTCTGGGGTTTCACGGATGAATTTGTAGTCTCCAGCAATTTGCAGCTTCCACCGTGGTTTCAAATATCTACATCATTTTCAGGCTGATGATTTTTCCCAGTCATTTATCCCGAAAGCACTTCATCCTGCTTAATCTGGGTCATAATTGACATGGGACTTGTGCCGAAGCAGACACGGCCGTAAGTTGTGTTTGAGTGGGCTGTTAATGGCAGGGATTTAGTTACGTGCAGTAAAACACAGCAGAGGTTGAAATAAGTATAAATGTTAAAATAACAGATGAATGCTGGGTCACAGTCATGACTTGGACCCAGAAAAGACTCTTGAACACTTGACATGCTCCTGCTGTCAGCTCACAGCTGCCTTTGGCTCTAACGGAGGCGTGAAGTTGGAAATTTCGGGTAAGGAAGCTGTTGGAATTGGATCGTGTTTATTGCAAATCAACAGGATGTCTTTGCAAGTATAAAAGACATATGGAAAAGTCCACTGTTATTGTTGTACTTTGTTGTGTCTCCAGATGTTTTCCCTCCTGCCCCGCTCCAGAGGCTGAAAGTGGGAAATGGTTTTTCATTGTTTCTAGCTGATGGTGCCAACATCTGCCTTGACGTTTCCCTGGGGAACGATATTAGCACTGCTGAGAGTTTCAGATTCATCACTTGTGTCTCATTTGCCTTTTTTTTTTTCTTTTAAATACAAGATAATGTCAGAGCATGAAGTTTCAGCCCTGCTCAGTTATTTTGAGGGGTGAGAAGAAATCAAGGGAAACACTTGGGTGGCTGCTGAACTATCACAGCAGCACTTCAGAGCCTCCTTATTTTTGAAAAGCTGCAAATGAGGCATTAAAACATTGCTCTGAGCTGATGTTTTTCATTGAGAGAAATAGTATTTGTGAGCTCAAACATACTTGAAGATCTCAAAATGCTTAAAATAGCTCTGTTTTCTTAATATACTTTTAATCCATCATTAGTTCCCAGTGCTTTACTCTGAGGGGAAGGGAACCAAATGAATATCTTCATTTGGAAGTGCTCTTTGCTGGTCGTATATGCTCATAATGGTATTGTAAAGACTTAATTCCATAGTTTAGAACCTAACTGGTTGATCAACTTGATAAGTGTGTAAATTAGCAAATTTGGCCAAAGTGTTGACTGCTAATGAAGGTGCTTTTGGTGGAAATGCAAAACAAAACAGAATTTTCTTCCCAAAGCTTCTGTACTTCCTCTTATCAATAAACAGCTGCACAGTATCAGATTATATTAATCTCCATACGTGAATATAATTATTATATTGATGATATTATTTTTTTAGTGCTTTAATCTGACCTTTTAAATAGGAATGAGCTCTAGAGAAAATTTGGGCCAGAATTCTCAAGTGTAGACTAAGACTAGTTCCTGACCTGTGATTCCTTTATGTCATACTCTGGTTCCTGGCTCATTCTTTTACATCAGCTGGAAGAACCTGGCTCGAGCCCTTAGGTGGCAATAGTGTAAATTTTAGCAGTGTCTGCCCATGCTTAGGGAAGGTTTCTTTTGAGAAATCTGTTGGGTCCAAGAAACGGAAAATTGTGTAATATCTCACCGTTCTGCCTGCTTCTTTGTGCTTTGGCTGTTGTTTGTTTGGTTGCAGTTATTTACAGCTCACTCCTGGGTTTTTTTGAGATCCTAGCAAAAAATTCCACAGGCACCTGCAAAATATATGTTTAATCAATTTTAGGAAGACTGATTCCCTAACTAACATTTTTCTTCCAGCTGAGACACAGTAAAAACTGTTCTGCAGATACTCAGGGAAGGGGGGGCAAGTTTTCCTGACAAAGATGTCTTTTTGTGGGTTGTTGCGGTGTCATAGTCATGTGGTTCAGGTAATTTAGGTACGTTGGTGTCATGGCTTAACCTCAGCTGACAACAAAGCACCATGCAGGGAAGAGAATTGGAAGGATAAAAGTGGGAGTACTTGTGGGTTGAGATAAAAATAGTTTAATAGCTTAAATACTACTACTATTACTACTACCATTGTTGCTACTACTACTACTGTTGTAATTCAAATAAAATAGCAGAAAAAAGAGAGAACTAAAACCCAACCATTTTTATTAAGAAACATATTTTTTGTCTTTTTTTAAGCTTCTCAAGTTGAGCCTGTGAGAGCAGCCTTTGCCAGTTACGTTGTTTCTGTGTGTGTTTATGTGCAAAAAGAATAGAACCAGGAGTTTTAAAACATCAGTTCTACAGACAAACAATACAATTTGATCTTTGGTTTTCCACCTTTCAATTGTTAATAGTGTAAATATTGCTTAGATGAGTCATTTTAGAAGGAAATAGTAGCATGTTTTTGTTAGAGTTTTGTCTGCAAAACGTAGAATTCTCCTGTGTATTGGGATTAAAACTACTCATGCAGATCACAAGTTTTCACAGAATTCACCCAGGATTCACAGAATCACAAGGTTGGGAGAGACCTTCAAGATCATTGAGTCCAACCAAACCCCAACACCTCAACTCAACCCTGGCACCCAGTGCCACATCCAGGCTTTGTTAAACACACCCAGGGATGGTGACTCCACCACCTCCCCAGGCAGCCATTCCAGAACTTTATCACCCTTTCTGTAAAAAACGTTTTCCTGATATCCAACCTGTCTTTCCCTTGATGCAGCTTGAGACTTTCAGATCCACTAGCTGTGATTCAGGTATATCTCTTACTTCTGTAAAAACCTAATTTGTGTTCTGGAGATTTTGTATGGCAGCAGTTCCACTGCGAATTCCTTTGGGGTAGCGAGGCCAAAAGGTTTTATCAAATGAGCATTTCCTTCTAATTCCACTGAAATATGTGGAGTTAGACCTGATTTGCCACTTGGTTGTGTTCCTTCACTTGTTTGTCTTTGCCTTCCTGTGAGTATCCTCATGTCCACGTTGTCTTTGCAGGTCAGGATCGCAGCGAAGCCACTTTGATAAAGAGGTTCAAAGGTGACGGTGTCCGCTACAAGGCCAAGCTGATCGGGATCGATGAGGTGTCTGCTGCCCGAGGGGACAAGTTATGCCAGGACTCCATGATGAAGCTCAAGGTGCAGTGAAACTTTTCAGTGTTACAGTCAAATGGAGTAAAATTCAGCTTGAACTTGCACTCATTCTCCTTTCGTGACACTGAGCCTTAGTCTGGTTAATTATGTATTGAAATCAGTCAATTTTGCATGAACTCCTGGCTGGTATTGCTTATCCTGGTTTAATTTTAATACATTATCTCTGAGTTCTGTAGTTACTCTGTGATTGACACCACTGCAATTTGTCCACAAATTACAAACAACACACTGCAAATTGAATAATTTTATTATGCAAAAGGGGAAGTAAATGACTGTGGAGGAAAATGGGATATCAGAATTCTCTATGACATTTCTAATCAACTAC
>VYZP01012927.1:860-54550 GCA_013400635.1 Hypocryptadius cinnamomeus
CTTGCCCTATCTTAGCAAGGTTCTAGGAGGGTTTCAGTGCTCTAGATTGATTTCTGACACATTTCAAGGGTGATTTTTGACAAAGGGAACCTTAAATGAACAAAAGTAATTCAAAACACTGGCACTGTAATGTGCTGGTGCGGAGTTTTACTATTGGCTCAGGTTAAACAAGGCAACTGTCCAAAATTCAAGGTAATGCTCAACACCACACCTGCCATCCAGATAGCTCCAGACAGATGAGGTCATTCCTTGGCATTTACTTGCCTTTAGTTCATTGAGTACATTCCCTATTTACATACCTAGTGAAGAATGGTATTCCCTTGATGGCAAGATTTCCAAGTTAGATTTGGTTAGCCAAACATGAACCTGGTTAATGTTCCTAGAGGATCTCAGATGCAGGTGCCCAAACTAAATGCATCCTAGCTAGTCACAAGTTATTTCCGGTTCAGTTTGAAGTCACTTAAGGATAGAATTCTGTGCCCAGTACAGTTATTGCAGGTACAACTTTGGAGAACCTTTCTGCAATTCTAAGTTGGCTTTTCTTTTTTTGTACTTGTCACAGCTTTTTTGTGAATTCACTGAGCAAGTAGCTGTTGTCTGGTTAATGTGGATCTAATGCAATCTGTCCTTAGAATGAATATGAAATTGGGGAACTGTGATTCGTTTCCACTGCAGCCGAGGTAAACACAGCATAATCCTGAAGCAGGTCAGAGGGTTTTTAAACAGTCCCTCTGAAGCTTGCAGACCATTGTGTACCTTATGTAAAGGAAGGATGAAAAGCAAAGCCCACATTTCCTAGGTATGATGTGTTGCTAGTGGAACTTGTTTGAGCATACATGTACACACCTCATTGTTAGTTGTCCTATAATTACAAAGCCCTCAGTATTTGATGCATTGCTGGATTCAGCAGTTCAGCTCTGGGGAGCCCCAAGATCTGTCACTGAAATTCCAGTGCTTTACCTTATAAATTCTTTGCTTTGGTTTGCTTAGGTTTTGAATTGTTTGAATTTTTGAATTTTCCTAGATTCTTGTATTACTACAAGATGTCAAGGGCTGTCCTAAGATGATTAACTGGATCCCTCACCGTGTATCACTTAGTTATACATTTGATCTAAGTTTCCAAATCCAATACTGCTTCTTTCTGCAGTGACCTCTGAACCAGGAGTGATCTGTTTTGAAGAATGCAAGGCCTGTCAGAGGGGATTTCTGTGTTTGTCTTGATTAGATACTGTAGTTTTAAATGTGTTCAATTAGTGCTCTTGGAGTTGAGGAATAATTTGTTGGCTAGCATTATAATGTGAGGCAGGCATTATTTTCACCCTGTTATTTACAAAGGTGGAGAACATTATGGGTGGCTGTGGCATCACTTCTTCCATGCTGTGCATCTTAATATTAATATGGACATTTGTACATGAGTTTAGTTTTAAGCAGCCACCCATAGTTAAGTGTTTTTGGACTCTTTTTAAAGTTCACAATTTTTGTAGCAAGGGCAGGAAGCAAGTATGTGCCACTCTTGTCAAATGTTACAGCCATGTTCTTGAATGTGTTTAGACATTAAAATGGGCTCTTCAACTACTGCTTTTCTGGTTTTTGGGGGTTTTTTTTGCTCCAGTTTTTAATTTTTTTTTTTTTTGCCACAAGTATTTCACATCAATGTAAGTAACTATTCTGGTTTCTCTCCCCATACTGTCTATTTATAAATATGGGCTTTTGGAGAACAGATTTTAGAAGTGTGAATTACTTGTCCATGCTTTAAAACTGTGTCTATCCCTGCTTGTGTCCTATTATTAGAGTACATGGAACTCTGCCAAACTTTTCTGTATCCCTGTTTAATTTGCTATATCTTGCTGCAGCAAAGCATAATTTTAGGGTGTTTTCCAACTATATTTTTTTCTTTCTATGCCCCAAGCAACAGTCATGTTCAAGCTTGTGAGCTGATGGTTTTGCCATATTGGTGTAGATGATTGAGGGCAATTGAGATCAGAATCTGACTCCTTGCCCATTCCCCAAGCAAATGATGGTTTATAGCTGGGGCAACTTTATTTTGCTATGGGAACAATCCTGTATTTTCAGGATTGGAAGAGGAGATTTGAGTTGACCTAAACCTTTGCTATTTATGTTTTAGTTTAGTAGCTTCCAGTCTGAAACAAGAAGTATCCAGCCTTCCTCAGTTCTTTCTGTGAAAGCAGAACTGGCTAGTGAGCTTTTGAATTTATAAGAAAACTTATTGCACACTAACCAGGGACTTCAATCACATTCTATCTCCAACAATATAATGTCTTTTTTGGCACTGACTTTTTGTGGAAAACTTGTTAAATTTCTTTTCCGTTTCAGTATGTTCCTGCAGTGAGGAAGCAGTTTTTTCCTGCCAAATTTGTAGCATCCAAATCTTCATAAAAATCAGTATGGTGTGGGCAATAGGAAAAATCTGGAGGCAGAAGCAACATCTGAAAACAGTTGTCACTTAGGGAATCATCCATAGGCTGTTTAAGTAGAAGACAGTTTTAAAAAAACCCTCAAAGAGAACTGGATCAGCATAGTTTCTCTTCCCACAAAATTTGCTCACATTTCTTTAACCAATTTTTAATCAAAAGTAGGGATTATAGTGCAGCTATTTCCACTGTAATTATTTTAACTTTGAGGTAAGTTTCTTTAGGATGTGTCTGATGTACTCTCTCAGCTGCCCCCAATCATAGTCCTTCAAATAATCTGTTTGCTTTTGGGGGTAATTTGCTGGCAAACTCCACAGGAGTTGCCCTGGCAATAGTTTCCTCATGCAAGGCTCTCATTTTTGCTGTTCACTTTCAAAGTGGGCTTGGAAAATACATTTCAGTTTCAATACTACAGTTCACTAGCATCTGTTGTTGACTTCTATTCCTCTTAGCTGTTTGCTTGATGTTGCTCTTTCTTTGAAGGCCTTGGCTTCCCCATTCCATGACTGTTTGGAGTGGAGACCTTGACATAGTTGCATTTTAGAGAACAGTTCTTGAGCCGCAGATGACACACAAGGCCAACCCTCTGCTAAAAGCCTGTTCTAGCAACCACTTGTAGGTGCTACTTGCTGTAACAAAAACGTGAAGAAGAGTGACCAAGTTGAGATTAGGAGGCACTCTAGCCTGGCTTGCACCTCACACATCTGACATGCCTCTTGTACACAGGTGTGTTTTTTTCAGTGTGCACAGTTCATGCCAGAGCTTGCTCCAAAATCTGGTTTTGCCTAATGTTTTCTTTATCTGGCACTCCCGAATTCCTCATTTTCTCTCCTTCAGGGACACACTAACCCTTTAATATCCTGGCTTGAGGTAGTAACATCCAGAGTGTCACTTGTCAGATGAGGTAGCAGACCAACTCTACAGCATGCAGAAGTACTTGTGTTGGGTTTGCAGGGGAGAACACCTCATGAAAATTTGTAAGCCTATGAAATCAGTTTGAGTGCTGTAATTAAAGGTAAATCTATCTGTGTTCAGGCATTTCTTTAGTTAAGCAGGTGAGATGTTTAGTCACTGTTAGTTTGTCAGTGTGATGATTTCCTACAGAAAGATAATGTGTGTTCTAAATTTTTCTATCTTTTTTTTTTTTTTTTTTTCTGGTCATATTTCACCTCCACCACCACCTATTCTTTTTGTAGGGTGAAAGAGGATTCCCAGGCTTGGAAGGACAGCCAGGTTTGCCTGGATTTCCAGGACCAGAAGGACCACCTGGTCCAAGAGGCTCAAAGGTAAGTCCCAATTCACTTGAATGCTATGAATGTACTGGGCAGTGTTACCTTAATTGTAGTGCAGATCCTAAGCAATTCCAGAACTCCTGATTATCATTGGTTTCATGGGTAAAATCTTCAGCTGTTGGGATATAACAGGTTTTTTGGTTGATTAGTTTGAACAGTCAGCCAGTGGAAAAAGATTGCTCTGAGTTTCCTATGCAGTTCTTCACCCTCACAGGTGCTTGCCAGCACTGCCTTTCACTAGGTGCTGCCCATTAGGGTCAAAGAACAGGTTTGGCAAGGTGCTGTGATGCAGCTTTGTTAGTCCTTGCACTAAGGAGATCCTGGCTTAGCTGAGTTTACTGATAAGAGCAGGGTTTTGCTCTCAGCTGCCCTGGGGGCTCCCACCATGTAGGTAAACTGTTGTTGCACCTGGTGGCATTCCTGGGCTGGGTTTGGGTGGGGTGATGCAAATGAGGGCCTCATTGAACCCATGTGCAGAGAGCTGAGGAATGCTCCTGGCTTTCCCTGGAGGGGTTCCATTTACTTCTATTTACTACTGAATTGCATCCTTACACTCAGATGGTGTAATTCAGCAGTAAAATTCCTCTGAATATATTTACCTTTAACATACATAAGGATAGCCAGGATCTGCCTTTTCTTTTATAAATGCTCACAGTATAAACCTAACAGAAGCACATAAAAAAGAAGCAAAGGAAAAAATAGGCAGGTGATAAGAAAAAAATAAAGGAGGTTTACACTGAAAGAGACCATTAATTGGATATAACAAGAGTGAAACAGCACAGAGGTCTTGGACTAGAAACTTTTGCTACACTTTTATTCCATAAACGCATTTTCTTAAGATTTTGATGCAGAGTTCTGCTTTGTGACTCTGTGATGATCATGATGCAAAGTAACCCTGGTGCGGTCTGACCCGTGTTGAATCGCGGCTGCCCTGCTCTGCCCACGAGGGGCCGCTGGAGGATGCTCCATGCAGGGCTGACCCTGAGCCTGGCAGGGACCTGACAGCACCGTGGCCTTTAGGAAAACTTTCCTCTAAGGCATGGTTAGTCAGCTGGAGCAAATACTTCAAGTTGAAATTATTTTGAGCCCTTTAACTCAGGAAATGACAACTACTATAACTTTTAACCCACTTACTGTGAACATGTAGGAGAAAGTTAAGGCTTACTGTTTAATTTGATAGAAGCACAAACTGCAGCTTGAGTGTGGGGTCTTGTTTGTTTCTCTTGCTGTTTTTTAGGGTGACGATGGTCTTCCAGGGCCTATTGGACCCAAAGGAATCAGAGTAAGTATGGATGCAGTGTTAGGGTGATACATTGGAATAACAGATAAAGACCAACAGGCATTGGATGGGTCCTAGCAGGAGTGGTGATTGACAAGAAAAAAAAATTTACTTAAATCTTAAGAATAATCTACCCACCAGAAGAGATTGTACTGCTTTTTATAATTAATACAAGATTGCATGAGCAATACTATCTTACATATTGTTTGTATTTCATGAACTGTTGGGAAGAGCAACCCCAATACTCATTTGATCTGTTTTGCAATACAGGACCTAAGCAAGTGCCAGTACTTTTGTTTCAGTGTATTCTGAAGTAGAGGCAGTATGTCTATGGTCCATACAGGAGAGGTGGACTTGTCTGGAAGTCCTTTAGATTTTGTGCCTTTGTTTTTTCTGTCAGACACCTCAGCTGGTAATGATTGATACATCTGACTTCAGTGGGCTACATCCATTTTTCACACTACGAGTGTTTATTTATTGTCTCTTCATATCTATAATCTGTTACTTTAGTAGTTCTGCATTGTCTTTTCTGTGTTTTTGTGGCTATTTCCCTGAAAGATTGGTAAGGACTTTGAATGCCATGTCAGCATGACATTCTTTTTTTTTTTTTTTTTTAGAGGTGATTCAGATGTTTGTCTGTCTTTATCTACATCTGCACAAATAAATTCTATTTAGTCAAACCTTGGTAAATCCTTTTGCACACCCATGCATATTGTACTATTTCAAACACATGGTTAATTTCCTTCTAGGGACCGCCAGGGCTTCCCGGGTTTCCAGGAACACCAGGACTTCCTGTGAGTAGCAGTGGGCTGTGTAGATACAAATCTGTTCCCTTTTGTCTTTCAAACCCAGAAGAGCATCCTGCACTCTTAACTCTTCTTTCCCTTTTCTACTTTAAAGGGATTGCCAGGACAAGATGGGCCACCAGGACCTCAGGGTATCCCAGGATGCAATGGAACAAAGGTGGAATTCCTTAAAAAATCTTGATGCAACAATAATATAGTAAAAAGCTCTTGTTCTCCTGGCTGTGCCCAATAGGTTTAGTCTGTTGTGTGCAACAGTACTTGCTGTTACTGAGTTGTGAAGGTAATTCCAAGATAATTCATTAGGAGAAGGGGTCATGGTATGGTACTTAAAGCACAAGCTTTGCCAGAAATTGCCAGCACCAAGACACAGCACTGTGTGCTCTGCAGCCATTGTAGTTAAACTCTCTGTTCTAATCCTTACTTGTATAAATTGCAGCTGAGAAGTGTCTGATAATTACTTCAGATGCTGTGTCTCATCATTGTAGTAGACTCCTGCTACCAAGAAAAACTCATTACTTAACAGTGAGACTTTATTAATTTTTAATATTATATTGAAAATACTGATTCAGTGTCCATGTTGGAGGGAGTAATTTCATTCTGACATGCTACTTGGCTTCATGTTGGGATTTTCCCAGAGGAGAAGTTGATTTTCTGTAGCATTCTGTGAGTTTTCCATCTCTGTAGTGTAGTACTTTGCCTGGAAGTATGCAGAAACACCTGACTGTGGAAGTTTGTTTCCATCAGTTGTGTGAATTAAGTGACTATTCTATCTTGTTCCGATACAATTTTTTATTCTGGAGTCCTAAGCTAACAAACTAGACTTTTGAATCCAAATTTGTTTATCTGGTGATGTTATGTTTTGGTTTGGTGTTGGCTAATAATTTTCTTCATCCCTAAGGGAGAGCGTGGCTTCCCAGGCAGTCCAGGTTTTCCTGGTTTACAAGGGCCTCCTGTAAGTAAAAGATTTCCCAATCTTGTAATCCACTGAAAGACTTCTACTGTGAAAAATAAGTTAAATATCAGCCTCTTTTTGCAGTTTTTCTTTTAATAAGTAGGATTTTTTAAGACATTTAATCAGAGCATTTTAAATATCCAGTGAAAGTGAGTTTTTCTGCTGCATGCTGTGGTAAAGCTTAAAAACCCCTTTGAATTCTCACATGCTGACATGCTTTACCACCTGCAGAAAAAATACAAATACAGGCATATGTGTCAGAGAAGGAAGATCTCATATATCTGAAGAGTATTACTGGTGATTAATAGGTCAGAAGAAAAGAGACAGGGTAGGTTGTGTTTTGTATAAAGCACAAGGATACAGCAAAGTGACTGTCAGAACCAAAGTACAAACAGAGATGTAGTAGACAGGATAGATGATAGGGGGCAACATAGAAACAAAGTGCTAAGAAAGGGAAATGTAATCCTTCTAATGCTCAACATTCACTATGAAAGTCCTTCTCCAATTTTTCTGTTTGATTCTGAAGTTCATTAAAAATTGATTTTCCCCTGTTCCATATATTGTTATAAGTTCCTGTCTTTAATGTTTGCCTCATGGTGTAGATCTGATCAGTAGTTTGCAAACAACACACCAGTGATTTATTTCTATTGATTTAATTTTTTTTTTGTTTCTTTTAAACAAAGGGACCCCCTGGGCTGCCAGGTATGAAGGTGAGTGTGCTGTACTCTCACATTCAGGTACTTACCAGACATGGGTGTGCAGTGGGATCTGCCATGAGTAACCTGCTTGTTTCATGCAAGACTGTGTGCACCCACTGGAACCTGGAGTGACATTCTTAGTGTTTGCAGGCCACTCCAGTGCAACTAACTGGAAATTCTGCAGTAGCTTTGCTTGGGTCAGTAGCTCAAGGAGTAGCAGAGTGTTCCCTGAAGCTGTTTCTTTGGGACTGTGAAGGGTCAGTGTTGAGGCATCAAGCTAACAAAATGTCTACAAACACCCAAATGCACCATTAGTCTGCCTGTGCATACTCAAAACGCTCCTAAAGACTAAACAAGTGACCTAAAATACCCAGTGACAAGAATAGTGCAACATCTTTTGTTCTTTTGAAAGTGTTTTTTTGTACTCTACATATTGCATAGATAGCCTTGTCTCCTAATCTAGAGTCTGATGATCTGATGTTGAACCTTTTATTTTTTAAGGGTTTTGTTGTACCTTTGACCAATGGAGCATGGGCCAAAACATGAGTTTTGATTGAGATTTATTTAGGAGGAAACTTGACCCACAGAATTACACTGTTAAACTCCTGAGAGGACAGCATAACACTGGTACTGGAAAATTGGGACTATTAAGCTGAATTGCCTTTCTTAGCCTCTTTTCTTCCCAGTTGTTTTCAAGATATTAAAGGAAAATTTCATCGGAACATATACTTTCAAAACAAAGATATTCCCTGAAATCAATAAGAAACTACTTCAATATGAACGACAAAGCATAATTGTTGTAACAGCACACTCAGCACTAATCTCATGAGCTGGGACATTGGAAAAAGCTGTATAAGCCTTTTTTGTGTTGTGTCCTATCTACTGCTTTCACATGAAGCTGGAATGTTTCTTTTGTGAAGAATTTGTTTTAATCCCCTAATATTTTGGAATTTAAATCAATGCTGCTGTCTTTGTACAAAATAAATTTAATAGTTCTTAGTTTAGCAGTTTAGAATCTTCATCTCTCCTAAACAGAGCTATTCTTGGAGAATCTAGTGCTTATATGAAGGTGTACTGTCAGGGTGTAGCATAGCTCAGAGTCTCTTAGAGTCTTAGGAGCCACTATGTGCCCTTTGGAGCCAAAATGGTGATAAGGAATTGTAAAATGTGTTGTTAATTAAAGTCAACTGTATTTTTTTCTAGGGTGAAGCAGGTGAAATAATTACATCCTTGCTGCCAGGACAGAAGGGTGACCCAGGATTTCCAGGTCTTCCAGGAATACCTGTAAGTTGCATAAAGTATTATTAGGCTGTGTTCTGCCAAAAAGATAACATGAAAGTACTCTTATTATAGGAAAACTGGCAACTTGATGCTTGGGGATTCATATGTTTTCTTGAAGGTGCAGGGCTCACATTTAATGTACCTCTGATTTATGGCTTGAGGGAAAGTGTGTGATTCCATATTGCTCTTAATAGGGTGACCCACAGAAGCCAGAAGGGTCCCCTGGTCAGGAAGGTGGTATCCAGCAGACAGCAGTGCTCAGTTACTTCTCTGCTTTCCCTGCCTCTTCCCCCTTCCTAGACATTCTTTGTATCAGTTCTGGAGTTCCCTTCCCTTCTTTACCCTGGGTTGGTCACATCTGGCTTTCTGGCTGTAGCTGCTGTTTTGGATGGTGGGAAGGAGAGGGTAATGCCTCAGCTGTTCTCCTCATGTTGCACCTCCTGAACAGTGTTTCTGCTCTCCCAGCAGTGCTCTGTGAAAACAGCTAGTGACTCCAGGCCCTGTGCTTCCCCACTGAGCCATTCATTGCTTTAGTGGAAGAACAAGGGGAGCCGAAAATGAGTCTATCAGTCTGAACTGGACAGGAGCCAGACTCTCATTTCCTGGTACAGAGGGGCAAGCCCCACGCTATTCTGTGACCAGACTGAGCCTGTTAGCATTTCTGGTCCTCTGATCTGTGCTTCCCTATTGTCTGTTTCTGGCTGGGAGAAATCACAAATACAAAGTGTTTTGTTGTTCTCTCTCAGTGCATGAAGAGAAAGAAAGTGCAAAAGTAGTTCAAAACAAACCAAAAAGCATTCCCTTATCCGAGCCAAAGAGATGCATTGATGTTAAGAGCAGAACTCTCCTAACATGATGTACACTCCTTTAGGCCTTTCCCCAAGGACAGATTGGTAGGTTAGTGGTCAGCTACATTGATTTGACATGTGTGGGATGCCAGCTCTTAGGGTTATTTGAGCTTAAAGCTCTCACTGGGTTTTTTTCATAAAAAGGTGCCTCTCATGGCCTCCTCCCCTTCCTCAACAGGGCCCCCCTGGCTCCGTGGGAATACCAGGCCCTGTTGGCCCTCCAGGGCCCCCAGGTTTGACGGTAAGTTTCTTTAACCTGTCACTCATAAAGCCTTAAATGGGACAGTTACTACTTCATTTCAGGTTCTCAGAGGCAGGTCAGTGAAGTGCAGAGATCATGGTAGTCAGGACTTGGTATGAGGACAGCAGCAAGCACGCATTCAGTTCCACCTGGAGCTGTTACTGTGCACCTTTAAATAACATACTTCTGAAACAACCTGTTCCCAGACATCTTTTTGCTTTAAGTTGTGCTGAATCGTTGTGCAGGCTTCTTAATGTGAAACATGAGACAAGATTTAGCTTATTTAGACTATGATGTTTAATACCTGACTGTTTAACTTCATTTTATGGTCTCACTTAAGGGAAGAACTAGTCTCTTACACATTTGTGAAGTTGAATAGCTTGAGTTTTCAAAGGCAGGCAAGGTGCCTTGTCAGCATGGAGATAATTCACGGGAATCAAAGCTGCAACATTGTTCAGGTTTTTTTTTCCTACAGGAGTTTGTGCAGTGCTTTTAAGTGACTTGTTTTTTGGTTTCCTTTTTCAATAGGGACCTCCTGGTCCACCAGGGCTGCCAGGACCCAAGGTACTGTCTTTCTCGTACTGGACTGTTTTCTTTCTGTTTCTGTTTGTGACTTCTAAGGGCTGATGAGTTATACTTTTTGCAGGGTAATATGGGTTTGAATTTCCAAGGACCCAAAGGTGAAAAAGTGAGTAGGTGATCATAGTGATATTTTTACTTATTACTTTCAAGATAGTTATGCTTGCCATTTTTGTTTGTATTGCCTGTAACAAGTTGCATCTTCCTACACATTAGGGTGAACAAGGTCTTCAGGGACCTCCAGGGCCACCAGGACAAATTGGAGAACAGAAAAGACCAAATGACATTGAGTTTCAGAAAGGAGATCAGGTGAGTGGGACACTACACCCATCTGTGGTGAGCATGTGATCAAGCTGCAGCCTCTGTTGGTTTGGCTCATATATGCTCACATCCTGCTTACTGCAGAGGTTCTATTTTTATTTTTTTTCCTCAGAGTACTGAATATTCCAGGCCTGAGTACTTTTCCTTTGATAGAAAACATGCCAGTCACATTAGTTTTTACTTCTCTTAGTAAGATAATAACTATTCTAAAGAAACTCTCTAAAAGCAGTTCACAGTAACATTAAAAGCAGTTAAAATACTCCCATTCTTTGGAACACCCAGAATTGCAATTTTCAAAGCAGCCTGGGGATTCAGATTCCCACTAATTAACCAGCTGTGTCATCCATTGTGAATAAGTCTTTCAAAAATTTTAATTCAATTTCTTCTTTTTTTGTTATTAGTGATGCCCCAAGATCTTTTTTCCTTGTGGTCTGAATAAAGTGCTTTCCCTGTTTCTGGCATCTCAAAAGTAAATATCAGTCATATTGTTACAAGTAAGCTCAAAGTACTGGTTTGATTTGTATGGATCCCTCCCTACCCATAAATGCCAGAAGGTCATTGGGAAAGTTAGAATTTTTTGAGTTATTACACTTTTTTCTCTTTCACTGGGGAACACTCTGCAGTTCTGTTTAATTCTGGGTGCCATAGACAGTCTGAGCAAAACCAGCAGGATATGGGTGCCTGGGTGTCACATTTTCCTTGAAGTTTTTGTGATGTTCTCAAATACCACCCTGGATTATAGAAGAGTTGAGGTAGATACTTTGAGGAAAGTGTTGAGTGATCATTTTTGTGCTCTGACTATTTTGCAGATGTCACTGTAGTAACTGAACTTTAAAACTATTCGTTTCTTCCATTGGTGTTTGGATTTCCATGTTCTTATCTTGGGAAATGTGTCAGAGAAGAAAGCTTTGGGACACAGCAGCATTTTATCTGAGCAGGATGTAGGGCAATTCTGCCCTTCATCTTGATCAAAACCATTTGTTACTTTTCCTTTCAGAAGAGCATTAAGCACCACTAAGGCATTAATTAGAACAATGTGCTGCTATGCAGTGCACAGTCATCCTAGGAAGGTCTCTGGTTTTGTCTGTAACTGGATGATAGGACAGAAAGTAAAGAGCAGCATTGTGTGTCTTTATAATTCTAAGAAAACACAAGGTAACATTTTGACCACACTGTTGAAGCAAAAATTAATCTGATTTTATTGGGGTCAGAATAATTTGCTTCTGTCATTAGGGACCCCTGAAGGACTAATTATATTGGCACTAATTTATGTAACTGTACAAAGTAAAAGCATTATACCTACACTCCTTTTAAAGCACTAAGAATTATAAACATTCTGAGTGCATTGCCTTTGACCAACATTTATAATGATTTCCAAGTCTGCAAATGGGTTTTTATTTCAGCAAAATTTTTGCTTGGTAGTGCACAATCAATAAAAAAATGTCAACATTGCAGTGACTTTTTTCATGAAATATGTGTGGAGTTCTGGTATGTGCCTCCACCTATGATCTCTGACTAAAATCAAGTGTGTACATGGGCTTGAGTCTGGGATGACTCCAAGAAAATAATGGAAACTGCAAAGAAACTTTTTGTGGATTCAGTAACCTGTAACTTTTCTTTAGGTTAATGGTGAAAAGATTTAATGACTTTTACAAAGGTGTAATAAGACAAAATAGCAATGAGAACTTTTTAACACAATGAGCCTGTGATACTTTTCTGACAAACATACTTTGATCCTGATGGCCTCTCAATTTCAGCAATTCCCAGTAATCTAATGATTGTTGCTCCTATAATTTCAGCAGGATTTGGCATTTGTTTGTTCTTTCTTCCTTTTTCCTTTCTTCTCTTTGCTATTGAACAGCACCTGCAGGCCACCAAGCCAGCTGCTGCAGTGCATGCAAGAGGCAGCTGTGTTTTTAGTGGAGTGAATCATCTAAATAGACAGGATGAGCAGTTAATAAGTTTATAGATTCACTTGAAACTCCACACAAAGAAATAATAAATATGATTCTTTATAACTTGGAATCTAAATGACAGCAAAAATATTATAGTTAAGAAAAAAAAGTCAGCTGAGCTGCTAGGGAGTGATGAAAGCTTTAATCCTCTTTTTCTCTGCCCGTGCTTGACAGGGTATTCCAGGTGATCCAGGCCCGCCAGGACTTCCTGGGCCTCCAGGCCCTCCTGTGAGTAGAACTCTTAGTTCTGTTTTGTTGCATCTGTATCAGAACTGTAACTTCATTCTACTCTGGCTTGTGGGCTCAGTTTAAGATGACGTTTGTGTGTCCAGGGTCTTCCCGGTGGTGTGAAAGGTGAAAAAGGTGAGCAAGGAGAACCAGGCAAAAGAGTAAGTAGTCTGTTTAACCAAACATTTATCTTTCCATTCAGTGTTATCTTTGACAATTAAGCAAATGTTGAATTCAGGTGGGGCCATCAGCTTATGGGTAAGAGACTGCTTTTTTTCCCTCCTTGTAACCTGGCAACTCATAGATGATGCACAGGGGTCATGACAGTGCTTCTAGCTGTGGCTCTCTGTGCTTTCTGATAGAATTGTCTACATGTAGATCATAATTTAGGGGGCAGGGGAAAATTGTTTAAATTATATTATCTGTTTAGCATGTGAAAACCTTCAAAGTTGTTGGACTGCTTGTCTGTAGCAGCAGTTTTCTGTTTCCTTTTAGAAAGGGTCTTCATTCAGTTTACTCTGTACTGGGTTGCCAAGCAGCATGAGACTGGTGTGAGTGTGTGTATAGATAGATATATATATATATGTATATATATATATATGTATAAGCTGGTCCATGTAAACTCATTCTTGGTGGGTTTGCTTGTTAGGTGAGTCACAAAACCAAGTCTCTGAACTCTGTTAAGACCAAAAGTAGTCTGTTTGTCACTTCCCAAGAGACTGTCTCAATTTATGTGCTATCTGGGGAGAGCACAAGTCAGGATCGCTTAATCTAGGCATAGCAAGAGTTCCTGATCAGACTCAAATCAATCCTGGAATTTAAATGTACTTGGATATCACAGCTCAGAAAAGCTGAAGAAGATCATAGAAGTGCTAAGAAGTAGGATAAAAATAACATGGGCTGGACCAGCAAAGAAAAGAGAGACTGTAACCAGCTCAAAACATTCAGTATCTTTACTTCCACAGCTGCTGAATGCATTGTTTCATCAACAAAGTGCCTTTGAAAATCGAGGCACAAGTTCTGCTCTGGTTAATTGGACAATATATAAACACTTAGGAAACATGCTGGTAGTAGGTTTTCCAATTTCTGTAGGAAATAAATACAGTGGAAAAAATGTTTGGTACTGCAGATAAAATCCTTCATAGTTGCTGAGATTTATGGAAGGGCTTTAATTTGTCTCTTTTAAAGAACATAAAAAACAGATTTACCAAGCCAAAAGTCTCATTATATTTTGAGTGGGCTTTAAATTGTTGCTTCTCTCTGCAAAAGTAAATGGGAACCACATAAATTTGCAAAGATCTGAAAGGATAAAAGTCCTGAGGGGATATGTCAGATGCCTTTTACCAAAAACTTGTTTACCAATATTTTTGTTTGGTTTTATTACTCTGAATCTGGGTATGTTGCATACTTGAAGTGCAATTTTGCTATTAAGTTACTTTAAAGTTGCATTTTTAGGACTGCATATGATTCTGTGAAGCTCAAAGCCATTTCAGATATACTCATAAAAATGTCAGTCTGCATATTCTCATAGATAGTTCTGCACATTCACAGGAAATCTTAAAACTTCTGTTTTGAGAGTTAGAACTCATCACTAGTGAAAACAAACTTCACAAATCACGTTATACTCTGATTCACTAAATCTGTGAGGTCTTACTATCAATTTCTCAATGACTGGGAGCTGATCTTGGCACTGAGGATGGTTCACTAGGTGAAGCTCAATCACCTGCCCTAGTTCTGTTCCAGCAGGTGCCCCCTGACATGGCTTCTGTGACTCTGACAATAAAGTGCCATTTGTCTGCCCAGTGAATGGTCTGGAATAAAGTGGAGCTTGCCCTGCTTTTATTGCAGCAATGGCAAATCTGTTCAGCAAGAACATGCTTTTTAGAAGTTACTTCTTTGAGCAGAACTTAATCTTATATTTTCATTTACACTAATGAGAAAGCCATGTTGATTTAAAGGAGAGTTAAAAGTCAAACAGAAAGTTTTATTTAGTTTCACTGGTCACATTATACTAATTTCCTAATTAAATATAGTGTTCTACTATTTAGGGATTTAGGATCTGTTTTCCAAATAAAGAATTTCTCTAATGCTGAAATAAAAGGGGTAGTAAACACAATGAATCAGCAGTAGTTAACTGGAGATCATTTTGTGCTGTATTCACCCAGCATTACTCTGAGACTGTCATGGCTTTGTGCTCTGGTTTTCAAAATGGAAACCTCAGTTTAGGTAACCCCATTGGTTATGGTTGATGTCTTTGTGTTGTCCCAGGGACTGCATTCTAGATAGTTTGGTTTATTGAAAAATGGGAAACAAGTAACATAATTTCCATAAGAATTCTTTACCATTGAAGCATTTTATTTCAATGCATATTTGTCTTTGAAGGGAAAGCCTGGCAAAGATGGAGAACCTGGTCAGCCTGGTAGGGATGTGAGTAATTCATATGTTTTTAATCTAAACAGAGTCTTTATAAGCTTTTCTTTTGATATGGAGAAGATCTGAGTGTGATTATATTTCCCTTTTCTTGAAGGGTTTACCTGGTGGGCCTGGAATAAATGGTGCTCCAGGAAGAGATGGTGAAAAGGTATGGCAGGATTTTTGTCAATATTGCTGTAATAGATGGAAAATTTGCCATCACTGAGTTAATTTCTGCCTGAGTAGTAATTGCATTGCCTTTGCTATTGCAGTGTTGAGGGATATTTGCAATAACTTGTTTATGTAGTGCTGCACAGTATCAGAAATGCTCTTAATTTCATTGGTAGGGTGAAAAAGGTGACATGGGTCCCCCTGGTCCTCCTGGAATTGTAAGTTGCTGATCCTTTATTTTTTCTGCATTTGGTCGACAGTGTTGTTTCATTGTAGTTCTTGGCTGACTGAGAGTCCTATCTCTGGGTACAACAGCAAGAGCACCAGAAAATTTTTCATACATACAAATTTTTCAACAGAAACAATAGTTTCCTTCTTTCAAGACCAGTTCTGTGCTCTGGGATTTGCTGGGTCACAAACACAGGCTGGACTATAACCTCAGACCAGCAGGACTGAGTCAGCCTCACTGAAGCCTGTTGTAACTATGTTGGCTTGGCAGGCAAACAGCTTCCTATTGGGGAGTGCTCTTTACTGGAATTTTCCCTGGTAATTCAGTGGAGTGGGGAAAGCATCCTGTCATTGGCATAAGGTTCAAAGTATGTTGAACTTTCCCTCCCTCACATCTCTTTATGATTCCAATGGCTCTTTTCTTGGCAATTAGCTTCACATGAGCATGAAACATTTACAGGTTGTTCCAAGACCAGGCATTGATGCAACAGTGGGACCAAAAGGTAGCAAAGGATTGCCAGGACTTCCAGGAGCCAAAGGGGAGCGTGGATTCTCTGGTAGGCCAGGCCCACCTGGCTTGCCAGGATCTCCAGGTAGGAGTGCAAGCTTTAAATCAAGTTGTATGCTCAAATGTGTGATTGGATATTTGGCTTCAAAGCCTTTACACACTCCTTTTAACAGAAGGCAGAATATTTAGAACTACCTTTGAGCTTGAGGGGTAGTCTTGAACTTCTGGGGATAATGTGAGGAATTCTGAGCATTCATTGCCCTTGCTGTGGTGAACAGAGGATGCTCATCAGATACTAACTTTATGCTCCTAGGGTAATCTATCTCAGATCACTCATCTATAATTAATATATGTTGTCTATTGCATTACACAGAGAAAGTTTTGTGTACCACATGTCTGGTAGGAAGTGGTCTGAGTCTACAGTGGGAGTGAGCAGTGGCACCTGTGTGTGCATTATACATGCACAGAGAGGAATATAATGATTCTAAAAATACAGCTTATATATGGGGGTTTTTATCATCAGTAATCATTTCATTAGTCCTGTTTTTTGTTTGTGTTTTTTTTCGCAATCATAAACTTAGTTGTTGAGTTTCAGGTCAATTTTTCAAACAAACATCTCCAAAAATGTGAAATGTGTATCATTGTCATCCTTGCCAAAATGGGATGTAAACCATTAAGCTAGCAAGGAACTAAGTCCTTCCTGTCTTAGGTATCACTACTGTTGGACCTCCTGGCCCACCTGGCTTACCTGGTGAGAGAGGACAGAAGGGAGATCCAGGTTTACCTGGGGTTTCTATTCCTGGGCAACCAGGAGTTGAGGGACCACAAGGACCGCCAGGACCACCGGGTCCCCCAGGGCCACCTGCACCATCTGTTGCTCCTGGTAAGTGATGATCACATCACCAGCAAGTAGAAGAGACTAAACAGCTTTGACATTTGTTTAGGTTTGGGTTTCTGTGGTTTGTTTGTTTGGGTTTTTTTTAATTCCACCCAAAAAGATGTTGTTTATCAGCAGCTGAAGTCCATGAGATTCTATTGCTATAGGTTCTCCAAGTTGCTCCCATTGCAAATCAAGACATCTGTAGGAGAAGCTTAGGCTTAAGGAGAGGTACAGAATTTGTTCCCTACTAAGCTGTGATAGCAGGAGAGTCAAAGGTGTAACTTTTCACAGAATTTCAGTTTCATGTCATAAATATTCTAGTGTGTAGACCACATGAAATTAGCTTTGGAGTGGACACTTTGGATGAAAGCACTTAGCTTTTTTTTTTTGTATAAGGAGAGTGGGCAATGGCAGATGGAATATAAGAACTGGAAAGCTGTAGTGGAGAGGGGCTAACATGGTTCAGGAAGGAATTTAGTGTCTGCATGGCACTGGCATCTAAAGTGCCCTTGCTCTGATGATGATTCATAGGCATGTTTTTATGGTATGAGGCTGAACATCAGAATGAACTGTAGAGATGGAAGTGTGTAGGCTGTGGGAAGCAGTGGGAGATGGTTGAGGTTGTAAAGAACTGAAGATTGTTGTGTAATATCACTGTTTCCTTTTGAGATTGAATTACATATGTGGGTTTTCACCAGCAGTCCTGTCTGAATTGCCAAAACGTTTCATCTGTGATTATGGTGGGTGTATTAGAATCTCCACACAAATACATTTTTGTACTGAATACATCTATTTGGTGCTGCTGTCAGTCTAACACAAATAGATACTAAAACCTCTCCTGATTTTCCTTAGATGAAGGGTTATGTGAGCAAGGGCCGCCAGGTCCTCCAGGAATTCCAGGACAACAAGGTTTTACAGGGGAGCGAGGCCAAAAAGGTACAGTGTCATGGCTATATTTTCTATCTTTCTCCTTTTTTTGAAGCTTGGTAAAAAATGTAAAGCCTGCATTAAATAATGATTAACGGTGCCCCTTCCCAGTAGGGTTGAGTGCAGATGTTTTATGTGTCTGTGTAAGAAAGCTGTTTGCTTTGAGTGTAGGATACTCCTTCACACCTAATATTGAAGCACAGGAGTCTGAGTGACTGAGGCTATAACCAATAATGATCTTGAATAAAGTAAAATGGAACCTGAGGTTTATGAGTATTTCCCAGGCAGATAGAAACTGTGTGCTTTGTAACAGCAAGCAAGTCTGGCCAAGTCTGTGTGAAAATGTTTTCTAGTAAATTAATAAATTTGACATTTTTTGTGGAAAGCAGCATTAAAGTTATAAATCCAAGACTCCTAATTTGAGCTGGTCAGTCTGCAGTGAGTTTGTTTGTTTGCTAAGCAAAAGAAAGTCATATTTAATATATATCCTTGTTTCCAAAAAGACAACCTTGCAATGAGGATGCTGATATGGGTAAGTGAGAATCTTTTCCTAGCCCAACCATGGACATCATAAATGACCTTAGACATCTCACTTAATTTTGTACTCACTTCAAAGAAAAATATTTTTTGTCATGGAGATTGTAAAGATTAACTAATTAACATAAATTAAATGCTCAAATATTTCACTGATGAATGTCACATAAGTCTGTATGTGAAGGAAATTCCTAAGCTTCTTGAAACAAATCTTTTTTTCCTCATTAAGTACTTTTACTCTATTTTCAAATCCATGAAACATTCCCAATATTTACTTTGCACTCTTGGAGTTTAAGTGTGGGATTTTGATACATGTGGTTTATAGCTGTAGTTAGAAGTGTCAAGTACCTACTTTAAAAGGGGACACTATTGCTGAGAAAACAAAAGTCCATGGTTTTATTTTCTATTTTTGAAAACCCTGCTTTTGTTTTAATTATTTTGCACTGTCATAAATACATTCTAATCATATCTGATATTGGTTGTCTGACTCCTAGCCACCAAAAAGCTTCAGTTTAACTTGACGGGGGGGAGGGGGGAGGCTTCTAATTTTAAGCAATAATTATTTAAAGTAGTCACTTTGGACCTGGTATTATAGATCAGTAGCAAGAAAGCAGTTGCTGTTCTGAATTTTTTAATATTTTCTAAAACCTGATGCTCAAGTACACTTTTTCAATGCAAATCTTTTTTAGGTGATCGAGGAGACACATGCTTCAACTGCATAGGAACTGGAGTAACTGGTCCTCCTGGGGAGAGGGGACCACCAGGACCTCCGGGTAGTCCAGGTAGGGCTGGAGTCTTCACCAGTTTGCTTAATATGTTCCATAAAGTCACTTTTTATCAGGGTTGTCTGGGTACAATGGTCACAATATATCTGTATATCGTGTACAAGTTCAAATGTGCATTAGTCAGCTCCAGTGCAGAGTTGGTGCATGTTGTGCTGTGCACAGTTGGAAAGAAACAAGATGGGTGTGTGTAAAACAAACACTCATTCTTTGAAAATCTAGTCTGTGAGAAATATTTCTCTGTTCAAAGACAGCCTTGGAAGCATTCTGCATTTTGAAGGTTTAGGGTCTGCTGTAGATTTAACTGGGAGAGAAAAATTAACTTCTACTACTGCTATTCCTGGAATAATGGAGGAGCTGGAGCTTTTTAAGAGTGTGACTTTTTTTTTTTTTTTTACACTACTGGTTCAGCTTAGAGTTGCAAATATGCTTCTGCTCAAATAAAATGAAGCTCTCAAAAAAAACCCCAAAAAAACCAAAAGCCCAGAGTAAAGTTTGTCTGGTTTTAAAACAACTTAGCTATTATCAATGAAACATCATGTTTGATATTGCAGCCTCTCCAGATCTATGTTTCTCTTTTATGTTTTTCTGCACTACTCAGGTTCTCCTGGTTTTCCTGGACCAAAAGGTGAAAAGGGGCTTCCTGGATTAACTGGCCTTGTAGGGCCACCAGTAAGTGGTGGTGTTATGTTCTGGTGGGGAAAATAGTGTCTCGTTTGTCTTGCATGATAGGTAGATCTGTAAACAATAGATTTAATTTATTGTCTAATATGCATTTTTTTGTCCATAACTATCCTGAATGCATGATTCATACATTGTTCCATACTCAGAGAGGGAGTGAAAGAAAAACTGAAATACCATCTTTTCTTTTTTTCTTTTTTTTTTTTTTTTCTCCCTCAGGGCTTCCCAGGCACCCCAGGTGCTCCTGGTAGACCTGGTCCTAAAGGAGACCCAGGGGATGTCCTGACTTCTCCAAGATTGAAAGGTGACAAAGGAGACCCCGGCTTCCCAGGACCCCCAGGTCTCCCTGGCATAGATGGCACTCCTGGACGAGATGGACTGCCAGGTTTGCCTGGCCCTAAGGGGGAACCTGTGAGTGCCATTTTAGGCTGTCCTTGACTGGATGGATGTTTTGGGAAGTCCTGCATGCATTTGACATAGTGCAGATAACAGAGCATGCACTTTGTCTGCATGTGATAAGGCAGGAATTCTCTTCAGTAAATGCCAGTCTAGTGATGATACACTGAGGTGCCTCCTGAATCTGCCAGTGCTCTTGAAATAAGCTGAGGCTCCTCTTGGGCAATGTCAGAGGGACCCTTCTGCCATTGTCTGCATTTCACCTATGTACTGAGAGGAATTGTAGCCAGGTTTAGTCCTGCTCTCTACCATGTTAGCAAGATGTAGGCAGCTCATGAGAGCTGGAAGGATGGAAACTGCCAGAGAGTTTCAGAGCAGAAGCAATGAAGCACTTTACTCTTTTGATAGTAAATACATTATCTTTCCCATCATGCTCTTTCTATTTTCAGGGCAGTGTTGCATTCAAAGGAGAAATGGGTATTCCAGGTGACCCAGGGATACCAGGTCTTCCTGGAGAGAAAGGGCTTCCTGGACCTCCTGGTTTTGGTCCCCAAGGCCCACCTGGTGAAAAGGGCATCCAAGGTGTATCTGGCCGTCCAGGGCCTCCTGGTGTCCCAGGTGAGTTGGTCTCTGTGTGCTGTTGAGCAGGTGCTGCAAAGCCAAACTGCCCCTTTTGCTCCAGGTAGTTCTCAGTACATAATGCTGCTTTTAAACTTTTCCTAGAGGCTTTGTACGACCTGTTATTTGTGTGCTCCCTTACTGAGGGTCCTCACAGAACCAGAGGGAGGGGAGCATCTGTGTCAAGTCACTTTAGGCACTGCATCACAGTGGAAATGCATTGTAACTACCTTTGTATGCTTGGCTGTACTGCAGCTAAAATAGGCTGGGGGAAAAAAGGGCTTGCTTTGAACAAGTTTGCTTTCGTTACTTTCTTGTCAACTACACAGATCCTAATCAAGTAGTGCTGGTGTCAGCTATGGAAATACTATTCACATGATGGTACCTAGGATGAAGCTATTAAAAAATAACAGTTCAGAAAAACTGTCTGAGCATTGAACAGGGCTTCTGAGCCTCTAAGTGCTTTGTGGGGCTTGGGACTAGAGAACCTATTGAATAAAGTATTGCTGATGTCTGAGTTCTTGGTAAGCTTGGGATGGGACTGGCATTATTTCTGCTTAAAGAAAAACAGAAAAGCAACTCCTACTGAGTGATTCATATTTCTTCTTTTTGGTTTTAGGTCCAAAAGGTGACCCTGGCCAGACTATTACAGAACCAGGAGTTCCTGGTCCCCCTGGTCCTCCAGGAAGAATTGGTGATCCAGGTCTTCCAGGTAAAGCAGCAGCTAGATACCCAGGGGATTCCAAGAGCTTTTTATTCTGATTCTGGATAACTATGTTGATGTTCTTCTTTTTACAGGAGACCCTGGTCAGCCAGGTCAGCGTGGTTTACCTGGCATCCCAGGTGCAAAGGGAGAGCCAGGTATTCCTGGCATTGGACTTCCAGGTCCACCAGGCCCAAAGGGTATGTTTACTGCCCTGGCACTGTATTGTACTGGCTGGAAGAGGGGGCATAAGGGGTAGTGTCTCTTCACTTTTTACTAGTGAGTTGACTTCTGTCTCTAGAATCCTTTGAAAAATGTTTGTCCTAAAGCTATACATCTTTATAACAGTTTCAGAAATACGAGGAGGAAAAACTGCTGAGCTCTTATTACTCTGTTCACTGTCCTGCTCCTTCTCAGTAGCTTACATTTTTCAGTAAACCAATAACACTTTGGAAAAACTTTGGGAAATGAGCTTGCATCAATAAATGATCTCCAAATGCTACCTCAAGATGTTAATGTTTCTGATGTGAACTGCTTGTGATTTTTGTAAAAGCTCAAAGCATAGGTAGTGCCCCCTCTGAGAGTCCCAGACACCCTTTGTGGCAAAGACTGAATGCTCAGAAGTTCTCTCAGCTGAACGGGTACCCCTTCAAGTATGCTTGGGCTAGCACAGAACCTCTTTTCATGGGCTTTAGGCATGTCTGGAGGAGTTGTTCTAATGCTCTCTGGTGTCCTTTCTGCTGCCCTAATCTTCCTGTCGTGTGTAGGTTTCCCAGGGACTCCAGGCCCACCCGGAGCTCCGGGAACTCCAGGTCGCCCTGGTCTGGATGGACCTCCTGGACCACCTGGTTTCCCAGGAGAGAAGGTCTGTGTTTGTGTTTACTATAAAACTTCCCTTAGAGGTTTTTCTGTGTCATTGGGAAGATGGTGAGGAGGGTTTCACCTCTTGTTCTCAGCTTTTGATGGTGGAGAAGTAAAATATTTTACTTGACATTTTGAGTGAGGGTAGTAAAATAGAAATTGAACTCTACGATGGTGGCCATTTTTAATTTGTTACTTTTAACATTTTTAGGAGAGGCTGAGCTTAGAAAATCCTCTTTTAATTTTTCTTTTTTTTTAATTTGTTGTAGGGAGACCGTGGATTTGGAGTTCCAGGACCACCTGGGCCCCCAGGACCGCCAGGCATAAAAGGAGTTCAAGGACCTAAAGGTGATCCTGGTTTCCCAGGAACCCCTGGTCTCCCAGGCCGGGCAGGCTTTGATGGAACCCCAGGGCCCAAAGGTATTGCGAACTCTCCCATTTTGTTCCCTTATTGAACTTCTAAAAATGTAGCTGTGCTGGTAGGCATATGGCAGTTAAATAAAAGCAGTTCTGACTTTAGAGCCATTACTTCAAAATCGATTTTTCCAAAGCAGACACACCTGTGTAAATGGAAGATTGTGTTCTCAAAAGGCAGCTAAGGGAGTAAATCCCAATCTGTGGGTCAGTACCTAAAGCTCTGTATTCTAAAGACAAATAATGTTTATATGGAGGTAAAGCTTTATCAGTGTAGTAATTATCATTTAGATGCACTGTGCTTCCACATGTACAGAGTTAGCAATTCATTTACCTCTGCTCTTGACCGTGGTCTGTACTGACCTGCCCTGCATGCCTGGTTTGCTGGAGAGCATCTTTGGAGTTTGATGTGGATGATGGTGCAATATATGTGTGTGTAGCCTAGAAACAAATTTCATGTGATCCATGTTGAGTGAGGACAGATCTCTGGCCTTGGGAAATAGCCTCTAGAGTGTGGTTTTTTTCTGTTAGATGAATGTTTGTTTGCATGCAAGGATGAGATTTCGAGTACAATGTGCAGGGACTCTGCTCTGAAAGCAAATGTCTCTGAAATTAGTTCAGTATTTGACTGAACAAGAGTGTTCTTTTAGGTGACCCTGGACCAAGTGGACCACCAGGACTTCCAGGCCCACCAGGCATCCCTGGCATTGGTGGTCAAGGTCCTCCTGGATCTCCAGGACCTCCAGGTCCTGTTGGCCCCCCAGGTAAAACTTACACGAATGGTTCCCATAGGTTATTTCTGGCATATACAATCAGGGACACAAGAGGCTGAAGGTCCCACTCACACATAGACAGTGATAATTAAGTCTATGTCTCTGAAGGAAGTTTAGTTGCCTTTTGTCTAAAATGACTGGTGATTGATGAAGATATGAACTTGTTCCATCTCTACACAGAAGGATACATGTGCATGCATGTACATCATCATTCTATTCACAAAGTTTGTTCAGGGAAATTCCTTTTCCTTTCACTCAGTGAGTGGGCTTGCTGTGCACCAACTCTTGATGTTGCAAATATGTGGCAGTCACCACAGTGAGAACACTTCCTGTGGTCTTCAGCATGCCTTGCACCGAAGCCCTTTCAAACACATCCAGTTCCAGTATTAAATAAAATATTTATTTCTACCATGCCTGTAAAATGTTTGTGTTGCATGTCTGTGAGCTACACTATTTGATCATGTTTGTGTGTCAGCACTGGGCGTGTCATTGTTTGCAATGCATGCTGACAAAGTCATGGCCAGCTCTAAGACCATGGATCATGGGTTGGTTGGTCATATTCAGCTCTTTATGAACTGTGAGCTGAGATTCAGCAAAGTGCTGAACTTGAAGGTGGACAAGCACTTGAGTAAACAGACCCATGGAGCTTGAATTCTGCTTGCATGCACAGTGTGGGTCATGTTTAAATCTGTTCTTCCTGAGTGGGGCAAGGAACATATGGTCATGGCACCAGCAAGGCTGGGATGTGCCCAGTGTTGGGAGCAGGGCACAGAAGGGGTTGGGACAAGGCACACAGGGGTTCCCTGGGGCAGCAGTGGGTCCTGTGCCTGGCTGGCTGAGCTGACTGTAGGGTCCTGAGCTGCACTGGAGGCTAAACTGAAACAGAAGGACCCGATTTTGGGGTGAGGGGGGGATGGATTAGTGTGGGTTTGAATGTTTCATTCAATGCATGTTCTTTTGTCTTCCTGCAACATCTCTGGTGCTAGCCAGAGTTTGATTTCATGTGACCACCAATTTATTCTGCAAAATACCAATGTTGACAAATGCTGATGGATTTGAAATGCCTCTATTTTCACTCTTCATGTCTGTACTGACTAATCAGTGTGGCTATTAACAGCATGGGACTCTAAAATCTGGTGCATGCTGGAAGGTCCTGCTTGAGAAATTCTTATTTCCCTTGGCACTGCTCTGTCTCTGTTCTGTGCAGAATGCCTTACATTCCCTTCTCCCATCCCTCGTGTGTTTTACTAGGCTGTTTTGATTCTGGTCATTTATGCAGCATTAGGATAAAGTTTCTGGGACTCTGTTTTTCAGGTAATTTGGAAAACTCTTGGAAGGAAGTCCTTGTTCAGAATTTGCTTTCTCTGCACCACCATTTATTCAAGTAGTTTGCAATAGCTCAACATTTTTCCTTTTTTGAATATGTAACAAATTACTTTAGAATTTACTCTGTTGTCTATATTGTTCTAATTATGATGTGGTTACATTTTTGAGACCAGAAATTAGATTGGAATTAATTTATATTTGGAAAAATATCTTTACCATTCTAGGTATGGAGTTTGTCCTACATATTATGTTTTGGGGTTTTTTTCCTACTTGCTGATAGAAAGCCCTTGAACACAGAGCATGTGTATCCCATGTCCATCATCTGGTACTGTGTTTTTTCTGTGCAAAATAGCCACTCCAGGCACATGACACCATGGTTTAAGGCAGTGATAAGCTTCTGCCAGAGGGGAGCATGCTTAGAATTAAATAAATGCAAGTCTACAGCTTATGCCATCAAGAAAATTCAATCTGCCTTTTCAGTGTGCAAAGAACACGTGGTGACATCACTCCTAAACTTGTTCCTGCAGCTGAGAGTGGGGTCACCATGACAGAGTTGGAATTCTGCTGCCTTGGAGTTATTTATGAGGCTTTGGCATGGTGGTGTCAATTATCTCAGACTATGCCAGGGCATGCAACATGCAGTATACCATCTGTGGTGTAACAATGTATGCTTACAGCATAGAACTAAAAGAATGGGAGAAAATATTGAAAGGTTTTTTGTGTAGTAAGGAAGGAACATCTTTTGAAAATCCATATTTGGAGGGATTTAACAGAATGTGGGGCCAATCACTGAGAAGCTGATTGATAGAGGGTGTACTTTGGTGTTCAGAAGGGGTCCAAGCAAGTGTCTAAAAATGAGAGTTTTTTAAGAAACATGTCAGAAAAAGCTTGTTCCCCACTTTTGTAAGGAATACAGACAAGGAGAGAGGGGAAAAATTTTTTTACATGTACCATCAATATTTGAAATTATCTGTTTGTGGCTTCTGCATACAGGGATGGATGCACTTTGAAAAAGATCTCCAGGTTTCCTTGCAATCTGGTTTCTCTTAGCTGCATTAGCATTGAATTCTTTGTATTTAGATCTGGTTTCAGTAACTTTAGATAGATTTTTTTTTTTTTTTTTGGTCTTTGTTCTAATCTATATGTGCTTTATTTTGTTTCCTAACTTAATGACTATTACAACTGCTTACTGCTACCTGTCTCAACTTCCTGATGAGCTCTAACTCGTTGGCTTTTGAACCTCAGGTCCCCCAGGTACTGTGGTTTCTTTACCAAAGCCTTTTCTTAACTTGAGATTTATGAATTCTCCTTTTTGGTCAGCTACATTTCCAGAGTGAGCACCTTCACTGACTCTGTGCACTGGAGGGAAATGAGCCACCTGCTTGCTTCAGTGCCCTGAGCTCAGGGTCATATGCTAAAGATTGTTCAATGCTAATTTTAACAATTTATTATTTTTAATTCAGGGAAAATACAATGCAGTGCAAAATTTTGCTAACCTTCAAAAATACTCAGCTGATGTCATCTTAGAATGTAGGAAAATTGAATAATTCATGGAAATATGTGAATCTGAATACCTAATTATAAAATACAAAGTAGTCTAATAAATTTGGCTTTTTCTTTTAATAATCAGACTTAAAATGTTGTTGAAGAGAGTTGTTTTCCTTTTGAGATTTGAATTGCATTTGCTGCATCTTAATAAAATTTTAGTCATGCTTCTTTTCAGGACAATATGGCCTTCTAACACTTGGAAGCCATTAAAAAATAAATGGTTTTAGAAGAATTGCAGGGTTTTCAGCAGTGCTAGGAATGGATTGCAACTAAAACTATTCCTACAGTACTATATCCAGTCACACAGATCTCAGCCTTGCCTGACTTTTTGCTAAAAGGTTGTGTCTTAACCACATTGTCTAGGGCTGCAAGGTATTCCAGGGGAGAAAGGAGATCCAGGTCCTCCAGGCTTCGATATTCCTGGTCCTCCAGGTGACCAAGGAGCTCCAGGATATCCAGGACCCCCTGGACTACCAGGGCCTCAGGGCTCACCTGGGCCCCCGGGCAGGGATGGAATACCTGGATTTCCAGGTAAGTTCATGTATTTTACCTGTGGAGAAAGACCAAACTGCAGTTACAGGTGGTAAGCTCTTTATGCTTGGCCATGCCAGCTTAATGTGCTTAGGTGTTTATCCTACCTATTTAAAGTTGGATATATGTGACCATTACACCTCATACTTTAAAAAAAACTATTTTAACAAGATCTGTTTTATTAAAATCCTTGTTACCTTGTTACTCTTCCCTGTAACTTGATTTAAATATTTCATACATTATTCTTTTTCATAACTTTCACATAAGACTTTGATCATCATTGTTATGATGCTTCTCTAATTTATTTTGTGATTTTTTTTTTCTAGTCACTGCTATAATTAAGAATAAAATTTGTTTAAAGAAAATCATGATAAATGCTACTTAGTTTTAAGTATTCATTTCCTTATTCTAGGTGTTAGACTATTCAGTTAAGCTAGTCTGCTTTGGCCTTTGTAATAGAAATACTGAAAATGAATTTTGATAATCTCTTGGATAGAGGGAGCAATACAGAAGATTCTACAAGTAGTGTATACTTAATTGTCTTCTTGTCTTTCACTCAAGTCAAGTTTGTTCCAACTAGTATTTGTGTTTCAAAGCAGGGAACTAAACCTCTTGGAGATATAAACATGCTTTGTATCATAGCAGAGCAGTGCAAATTTTCTTCTCAGGACCTAACTGGAAAAATTGCCACAATTTTCAAGTGTCATTTTATGCGATATTCATTTATACAATAAATTAGTTCTTGTAATTACCTTAAAACAGGCATGTGCTGGTTAATAAATACCATAGAGATCCAGGGAAGCAAATTTAAGGTACCTGTTAGGTTTTGAGTCTCTGTTCAGAATGACAGTGTGGTTGGTTCAATGCTTTTAGGTGCCAAAGGTGAGATGGGTGTCATGGGAGCTCCTGGTCCTCCAGGGCCTCCAGGAACTCCTGGAAGAAATGGTCTGCCTGGCTTGAAAGGTAATGTTTGTTTTATTCACCCCTGAAAGGGACACAGAATGCTGTTTTCTCTCTCCTGTGTTGAAAGAGGTTTTGTAATACTAACATCTAGGTTTTAATTTCTGGGACCTGCCTAAGTTATTGTCTTGTGACAGTGCTGATGTTCAGCAGAATTGCTTTGCATTTTTAAGCCATAGCATTCAATCACTATTTAGTTGATGTCATGAACTGTTAGCTATTTTAGAAACATTTCCTTTGGACTGATGGCATTGAAGTAGGGCAATATTTCTGCAGTGTGTTTTGAAGTCTGCTTAAAACAGCAGACAGAAGAAAATCAGTAGCTTAGGGTTATGGAGTCATCAAGAATTAGCTATATAGGTATTAGAGAGAGTCTCTTCTCTCTGCATTTTCCCAGCCCCCTTGTTGGAGGTAAATTTTGAAACAGTTTGGTAGAAGAAAGCCCAGCTCACCTCTCCAGAACAAGGAGGCTGTGAATCGAAAGGTGCCGTAGCTGTTGTGACCCCTTTGTGCTGGTAGCACAGCGTGGCTCAGACAGGCACAGCTGCTTCCTTTGCTGCCCAGAGCTGGCAGACAGCCCTGTGCACTCCATTCACTCAGCTTTGTTCCAGGGCTAAAGATGCTGTGGAGCACCTTCCGTAAACTGCCTGATCATTTGGTGAATTCCAACCTCATGAATAAATAATGGAATGCCTATGTAAGAAAAAGCATGACAATTAGCTTACCTTAAGGATTTTTTTTTCCTTTTGTTGGCTGTACCTTCTGTAGGTAACAGTGGATTACCTGGTCCACCAGGACCTCCTGGACCAGTGGGGCAGAAAGGCATCAAAGGTGAAGCAGGTCTGCCGGGTCCACCCGGAACACTTGATCCCAAACAGCTGGGAGCAAAAGGAGAAAAAGGCGAGCCGGGTGTTCCAGGTAAGGAACTTTGCATGTGGGTGTGGGCAGGTGGTTTGTCCTCTACACACAGTGGTGAGCTATGACTGAATCCATTACTATTCATTCATTCTTACAGAAAAAAAAAAAAAAATTGGAATATAGATGTGGTTTAAGGGTCTTGTATTTAGGCTTTTTTTTAAAAGGATTTTGTGACCAAGTTCCTCTTTATGGTTAGTCCACAGTGTCCTTGCTCATTAGCTGTTATTATTTGGCACATGGTTGTTTTGTAATAGCACTAAGGTGCTTTCAGCAGGATTACAATTCAGTCTTCTAGGAGTTATTCCTAAGCATGATGAGGGAGTTTTCATAGCTGCTGTCCTGGCTGCATTCCTGCTGTCTCAAAGGCCCTTTGGTCTTTGCCACGTAGGATGAAATTGCTCAGGTCATCTGCTCATGCACCACCTCTGTATTCTCCCTTTGGGTATCTCTGTACCACCTATGAGCTAAATGTCATCTCTGTGTGTGTTTCTGCTTGGGAAGTTGGCAGCCTGGAAGTCTTTCTCAAGTCTGTGTTCTCATTCTTGCTGGCTTCTCCCTCCTCCCCCACCAAGGGTTCTGATGTCCCTTTTGAACTCTAATTTAGTCTTGAGAAGAGTAAAAAATATTCTACCCTAGAGAGAGCCAGAACGCTTTTCCCTAAAGTTGTCCCAGCCATTATTGTGCTAATTTACCTATTGTATTAATTTCTCACAAGCCTAGATAGGCTGCTAACACACTATTTTTTTTTTCCTGTGGAAGGCGGGTTTAACTGTGTCATGAGGGCCACAGAAAGTTCTTATGGGATAACAGCCACATAGAATTTGTAAAAATCTGCTAAAACACCTGCATTAAATTTTATGATATATTAGTCCCAAAGTGATTTTGGTGTAGCAATGTAATTTAACTCGTACACAAATAATCTGGGTGAATGGAGTCTGCTTATCCAGAAGACAGCCCTTGAATGAAATACATTGGCATTAGTTATGAACTTACTTTTTTCTCTACTTATTATATTGTTTCTGTTCTGTAGTAATTTTAAATTTTCCAGAACAAATACTTTGTGTTCTGTGATATTTTTCTTAGCTAAGCTAGGAGGAATTAATTATATTTACTGAAGAAAAATCCTTATTTGTTTTTTTTATTTATCCATAGCTACATCTGATCTCTTAAGGTAAAAAGAAAACATACAGTAGTAGTGATAATAATAATAATTAGTAGTAGTAATAATAATAAAATGTGTCTTTTTCCCTTGAGGTATTCCTGGTTTATCAGGCCAGAAAGGTTATCAAGGTCTCCCAGGTGACCCAGGCCCACCAGGACTTAGTGGCCCACCAGGTGTGCCAGGATTGCCAGGTCAGTAAACAAGGCCTCAGCTGGACAGCTTTGATGAATAAAGATTTGCATGTGTTTTTATCACATGGAGTTGGGATGTTAATCCACTTATATCTAAACTAACCTTAGGGATTTGTACTTAAAACTGCAGCACAGTTTTGGGACATTTAAAGTCATTATCCAAAAACATACTTGAAGCCCTTTCCTTCAAACAGACTCAAGGGCAGGTTTAAACTGATCCCGTTAAAGATTAAGGTGTCTTTTAGGATGACTGGAAAAGTATTCGCTGCTTGAGCAAGCAATGTGACTGCAGAACCTGCCAGTAGGACTTTGATTTCATTATGTTTATTACGTATATTGCTAAGCATTATATTTTGAAAAGGGCCAAATGGATGTATTGCAAAGGTTGTCAGGGTGTCAAATATTTGCTTTAAAGAATTGTAAGGACCAAGAAAACTAATTTTGTTTTGCACCACTTCTCCCTACAGCTATAACAATTTTTCTGAGATCTTGAGTTGTGTGTCTAGTGTAGGCCTTGCTCTAAATATTTTGTTGGGCTTGGGGAATATTGTTAACATCCAGGACCCAAACTAGTTTGGGCATTGTAGGTTGCATTTAATTCTGTAAAAGAAGCTGCTGAATACTTGTTGCACATAAGAAAGATGATGTGTTCATTCTGCAGAGGAACTCATGAGAGACCATGTCACACCAGTGCTGAATCCTTTCAGATGGTGACTAAATCCTGGACTGAGATTTGACCTATTTCATTAGACTAATTTCAAAACAAATCAGCAGTGACCCTGATCAAATCTTGGCTTGCAACAAAATGAAAGTGTTGAATATTTTACTACAAATAAGTGTGGAAGAGCAAGTAGGAGCAGTAGAGGCCTAAAGCAACTCCAAATCCATTGCTTGTAATCAGATGATAAGCATGTTCATATGAGAATGTATGGATATCAGAAACCTGTAATTATTGCCATTAATTAACTCAATCACACCTTTCCTAGGCATCAAAGGAGACATGGGGCTTCCTGGGCAGCCAGGACCAACAGGACCTCCAGGATTAAAAGGAGCTATGGGAGAGATGGGCCTTCCAGGTTAGCTTCTGTGCTTGAATTTTACTTCGTTTGGGCCAGTGTTCTCCTTTTATATACCCCAAAGATGACTCTGCTTGTGTCTAGCATGTAATAATAGCAATAAAGTGAGGATTGCATACATACATAATGGAGTTTTTTAGGTAATTGTTTTAGTTTGGTTTTAAAAGTAAAAAAAGTTAGGTATTCAAGGCCAGCCAGTCAAATTGTTAGGCCTTTCTAGTTCAGTTGCTGTACTTTGAATGATCTCTGTAAATTACTGCAGAAGTTTTATTTATATTTTTTTAAAATTTCATTTCATCTTTTGGACAGGTCCCCCTGGGCTTAAAGGCAGCCAAGGACTAGCAGGACGTCCAGGGCAGCCTGGGCCTGCAGGATTTCCTGGACTGAAAGGGGAGAAAGGTGACCCTGGTCTTTCAAGCCTTGGTATTCCTGGTCCCCCTGGACCAAAGGTACCTTTACAAAATCCTTCAATTGAAAATTACATGAGGAAATTAAATTTTGTGTTGATTTTTTTTCCCCTCAACTGTTACTTCATATATATTATGTATAACTGTAAATATATATATAAATGTGTTAGTAACAAGCAGGGTTGACTTTTCAGGTGAGATAAAAATTTCTTATTTTAAAGGTGAAAATATTTATATATAACTTAATCAGGTTGAAGGAGAAGATTGTTTACCAGACTTTTCAAGTTGGGTTTACTTAGTGGCCTAATCTTCACTGTGGCACTTTTGTAGTTGCTAGGGATTTATACCATTAATATCATTGTCCCCCTGTCTAATTATGTAGTTAATTCCTAAAAATTTCAGACATGCATTTAAGAACAAATTACTAATAATATAGTATGGTTATTGCTGCTTAATATTTTAAAGTCTAAAGTATTAAAATCTAAAGTATAAATTATTTTAATTAATATTTACCTATATCATCTTTTCTGCCACCCACAAAAAAGTAACAAAAAGATCTTCAGAATGTCTTACAGTCTTCACTGGTGCCTTACAATTGATGTTGTGTACAATTAACTTAGCAAAAACATTGCATGATTAAAGCTGCACTCGTTTCTTTTTCATTCTGCATTATCATGGGGTAAAAATCTCTGATCCTGCTGGAAGAAAGGAAGATAGGTTTTTCTTTAACATAGGCCAGTTCTGAGGAAAAACTATGGTACTGTACTCAAAATTAAAGGGGAAGACTGTTGAAGTCTTCACTATTGCTGCTTTTGCTTTATTTTGTGTTGAGACTATTCACATTAACTGGATATGAGGAGAGGTGTGCACAAGGTCCTTGTGACCTAGATGTGATGCTAGGATGGGGAACATACAATTAGGCCTTTCCTATCTTATGAAGTCTGGGTTCTTATTTCTGCTTAATGTTTTCCAGGGAGATCTTGGCTTGCCTGGATACCCAGGTAGTCCAGGCTCTAAAGGTATAGCTGGAAATCCTGGTTTGCCTGGATTTCCAGGCAGTCCAGGTGCAAAAGGAGAACCAGGCCTTCCTGGATTCCCAGGTAATCCTCAACAGATTTTTTTTCATTTCCCCTCTTTCTAATATTGGTATGAACAGCTAAACACAGTGGGTAAGTGGAGGAGACTCCAGCTCCTCAGAGTTTCTGGCTATCTGCTGCTTCTAAGCTTTGTGCTGTTGGAATTGTCACTGCAAAAGTGTGGAATGCATCTCTTATGAGTGCCTTCTGAAATTGTTCCTCTGCTCTGAGGGGATGGAGCAGCTGTGTTAGTTAATACTCTCTGTAGCACTCACTCTTACCTCCTCTAACACACAACTATTAGGGTGAAAAAAAAAGTATCTATATTTTTTCTTCATGAATCAGTAAAAAAGTGCTATCCTGGAAAACTTAGCAGTTTTTTCATATCATTTGTTGTCCAAAAACATGTGTTCTAAAGAGAAATCTTACGTGTCACGTGGCTCCCGTGGGCTCCGTGCTTCATTGTGCTGTGTTCATCTTTTCATTCCATGTTTGCATCTTATTCCTGCACCAACTAATTCTGGGAATGAGAAAACACTACCTGGTTGTTCACAGGTGTTTGTCAATTTTTTTCAATCAAAATTTAAAGAAACAAAGTTTTTACCTCTGCTGCATTTACAGCACTTTACAAATATGCTTGAAATGCATTGATGTAGAAAATTAGAGAATTTACAACTGTGGTCGTGGCAGGAAGAAGCTTAGAAGAAAACAAAACCTGACCTTGAACCTGACAGTTTTTACCCTCTGTTTCATGTCGTGCCTAAAAGACTGAACAGCCACAAGGTGTCTTGAGACACTGCCTTGGTCAGGCTCAGGTGTTGTTCAGAGCACACATGAAACAGATCAGGTGTTTCTTCTGCCTCCCACTCAGCTCATGTTGTAGGGTGAGAATCCAGTGTAAACTCTGAGACCATTTTTGTTAAGTTCCTTTTTCAGGAAGGAAAAAGAGGATTGGGTCAGGACTATTCAATCCCAGTTTATATTGCTATCAATTTATTGTCAAGCAGAAACATCTGTCTTTAAAATGGTAACTGTTGAGTTGCTGTGTCCTTGGCCATGAGCACTCACCAGGCAAGAGAAAGCTTGAGAGTAGCAGTAAGAGCAGTTGTACCAGTATGTTTTGTTTCTGTGCATTCTTTGCTTTCTAATTAATCTCCTTGACCAGCTGTAAAACTGCAAAATGAGCATAAATACAGCATCTTGGTAAAATTAGCTCATTTGTTACTCAGGGCATCTCAGATTGTAGCATTTCCAAGATCTGCTGAAAAGTCAGCTTTGTTCATTATTTGATTGAAATGCTTGTACTTTACAGGAACACCAGGAATTCCAGGACCAAAAGGTATTGAGGGCCCTCCAGGTAGTCCTGGCCTGCCTGGACCACCTGGGCCAGTAGGTGAGCATGGACAGTGCAGCAGAGATCTGCTGCTTCTGTGAAAAACAACACATGAAGGCACTTTCTTTCTTATCTTTTTAGCATCATGGAAATGTATCTAGATGTACATGGGTGCTCAAACACCATTGCACACACTTAATTCACTGAAATTAAACAGTAAAGAAACAAATTTTAACTTTCTTTTGAGGACTTGTATCTGCTGTCAATTCATTAGCTATTGAAACAAGAAGTTAACTGTTTCTGTACTTTCCAGCTTTATTTATGCTAAGTATTACAGTGGTCTAAACTGTTTTTATAGGAGCAAAATCCTAATTTATTCTAAAGGGAAGCATTATATTTTTAGCAAACAATGACTGCTTGAAAATTCACAGGCCTAAAAGGCTTTTCTAAATTGTCACAGGAGAGAGAGAAAGGTTTAATTTTAAGATTACACCCCTGTAAACCTTTTATTGCATTACACACCTTTAGATTCAGATGGTGGTGAAGGGGATGCTGGTTTTCTTTACTGGAATTTAGGCAAGACTGTGCTGATGTGTTCCATCCCTGTTTTAGGTGATATTGGTCGTCCTGGCCCCCCTGGTCCTTCAGGGGAAAAGGGACAGCCTGGTCGAGATGGTATCCCCGGACCAGCGGGTCAGAAGGGTGAACCAGGTTAGGTGTCCTTCCTGTTTCTTTCCTCCTCTTCACTCTGCATTGACATGTCCTGCTTGCGCTATTCTTTCTTTCCTGTAACTGCCCTTACACCTCCAAAGCTGCTCCTGTGGTTCCTGGCTGCTGGGAGGCTCACAGAGGGTGCTGGCAAGCTGCCAGGGAAGCACAGGACAAGAATTCAATCAGCTCTCCTGGATTTTATTGCCTGGCTTTAACACCAGCCCCTGTTCCTGTATTCCATGGTAGCTGTATTGCTTCAGCTCAGTTACACAGTGGATAAACAGTGTAATCCCTGCTGTAAAGATAGATCTTCAAACAAAAATGCAAACATAATAACTCCAAAATCTGAAAGAATGTGGATTGCAAGGGGATGGAAACAGTTATGAGAGTTACAGATGCATTCAGTAGCAAACCCTCCAACTTTGGGGAAGACTGGTGAGTGGATGAGAATCCAAGTCATCTCAAGGAATCACTTATTTAGATGAACTGCACTTTCATTGTTCTAAGCCTCATATTCCCATTCCTGGAGACCTGAAAGCTAAATATTCATTTTTGTCTAAATCTATTTTTTTTTTCAGGTCTACCAGGTTTTGGGCGTCCAGGACCCCCAGGACTCCCAGGATTGTCAGGTAAAGCTTTTCTGTGGCCCTTTGTTAAAAAAGTTCAATGTAAAATACATTTACACACCAAAAACAAGAAGGGTATGTTGTTTTATCTGTAACAAATGAATGCTATAGCTACAAGTAATTTTTTTTCCTCAGCAGACTGTTTTAAATTAACCACAGCAATAAAGACATTTTATTACTGACCACTGTATTTTGTAAATTAGCAATTATGCAGCCAAAATAAATGCACACAGAGCAATAGTCTATTGCATTGTGTGGAACTTTGCTGATTGGTGTCAGTAAATAAAGCATTCATACAACAGATGACAAATGAAGCTGTTTTGAAAGTTTAGGTACTCGATACATTGCTCTTCTCTGGTAGCATTAAAGTTCCAGGCTTATTTGAAAATTTTGCAAGTATATCTTAATTTTCAGCAACATCTTAAAAAAAGGATGAAGTCTTAATACTGACAGGTTTCTTCACAGAAAGCCTTATTTGTAGGCTTACAGTCTCCAAGGAGGCTTATGAATTACAGCATCACTGACTCAGGAAGACTTTTTTAACATGTTATGAGCTATAGCACTTTCTCCTGCAAGGATTATTAGCCCTCACTCTTTTCTGAATGTTAGACAATTTTACCCTGTCTCACCCTGCAAATAAGGGGAGTTGTGGCCAGACTTGTGCCTTCTGCAAGAGAGAGAAATGGCTTTGCAAGTTGGCTTTTGGGTTTTATATAAATTTGTAACAGTATTCACAAAGATGACTTTTTACAGGGCAAAAAGGAGAACTGGGGTTACCTGGCCCACCGGGACCCCCTGGACTTCCAGGACTGAAAGGAGAACCAGGTTTCCAGGGATTCCCTGGGCTGCAGGGTCCTCCAGGTCCACCAGGAATACCAGGGCCACCTCTGGAAGGTCCTAAAGGTAGCCCTGGGCCACCAGGTGTACCAGGAAGGCCAGGTAAGAGCATGATCCATACCTGTGAACATCTGCCTATACTTTGATATTTTGCTGGTAGGTCATCAGCCTTTAAATTGGCTCCGTTTATTTGGATGGATAAGGTCAAGCCTCCTGGCATAGGTGTGTGGGCAACCAGAGAATTTTGTTGCCAAAAAACCCCAGTATCTATAAATAAACTAGCCTCAGTTTCTCCAAATTTCGGATGCCTGGCAGCAAAAATCAAAGGCGTTCCCCCGCGGGAGGTTCTCCGCATGCTGCCCCAATAATCACTCACAAGCACTCCCGGCCTCTGAACACCTGAGACCTTTGCAGTGTTGTCACGTGATCAGCAAACGTCACCGCGCACAAAACACCACAAGTAACAAGCCCCATCATTCTAAGAGCCATGAAAATCCAATTCCCACTAGCATCCCAGCATGGTCAGATTGGATACTGCTCCTCATCTCCGGGCCATGTAACACAAGTCATTGCTCCATCGTGTCACGTGGCTCCCGTGGACTCCGTGCTCCATCGTGCCGTGTTCATCTTTCCATTCCATGTTTGCATCTTATTCCTGCACCAACTAATTCTGGGAATGAGAAAACACTATACTGAGTTAACATTGCTGAGCAACTACCTGGCCTGTGTTAGAAATTGATTTCTATTTTATGTTACAGAATGTTTATTAGCATTTAGATACTGCTCTTGAAAAAATCTGATTTAAATGAACCTGCCACAGCTCCAGCTCAAGCTTAGTTCTGGACCTCTAATCCCGAAGTACTTTGCTATATCTAAGATTCATCTCACATAAAAGGATTGATATTCTCCCTAAAGGAGACTGCTTTCAAACCAAGCCATTGGTTGATGACAGGGATTTTTTTTCCTTTGCAGATTAATGGTGAAGTAATATTTTTATTTATTGCCCTCAAATTATTCTTCAAATAAAAGACTTTTCTGAGGAAAGTTAGTTTTGAGTTAGTACATTTGTAAAATAGCTGCAACACAGATATTGTTGATTTTTGGGTATCAAGGGAGAGTTTAGCTTTGCAGTATACACTTGAAAAGATTTAAAGGTTCCCATTTTCCTCATGCTTGCTTCTGACACAAGAGGAGGCAGTCACACTGAATAATGTTTCTTTGAATGGAATTTTATCAAAATATTTTCCCTAGAGCTGGAATTGAATCATATGTTATTATCAATGGCAATATGAGTTTTTTCTTTTGCAGAGTAGGCTATGAACTCATATACCCTAACTGTGTATTTAAAAAATGAGTCATTATAAACATTGGTTTTAATCTATAACACCTTAGAACTGGGGTGCTGTTTGCCAGTATAATGAGGTTTTCTTTTAGTACCAGTAAAAATACTTCTGTTGTGTTTCATCCTAAACCTGCTTTGTGTGTGACTGATGTGGAATAGCCACCCTATGGGTTAATAATCCCCAGCCAGTCACAATGTCTTCCTGGTTTCCTATTTGGTTAGTAGAATGAGTGCGTGCCTTCCCCTTTTCCTGGAGGAACTGCCTCCCTGCTGTGCCCCAGGGGCTCTAACCAGGCAGCAGAGCATCCCTGCAGCATGTTTGTAGCTCCAGTTTGCTTTGGACTTTCTGTTAATTCTTCTGTATACAGCGTAGTGCAGCAATTAAAGTTTTGGCCCAGGACAGTGATTGGTCCATAACAGTATAGGCTTTCATTTTTAGAAGTTTCTTATACAGAGGATATTACCAAACTTCAAAGAAGTCTTTAAAAGTACACCAGGCTAAGCAACCTCTGAGGTGTAATAGAAGTACCAACTGAGATCTCTGCTCTGCTGTAGCATTGGGGTTTTATGGAGCTGCTCATCCTGTTCACACTTCCCTGTCTAAATCAAATGTTTACTGATTCTGATCAGGTGGGAAGGTGGAGCAATGGTGGGACTCATTTTGTGCAAGTTTATGAGCAGGGGAAACAACCAGTGAGGTTCTGCTCAGCCATGTTCTCTCTCTTTTTCTCTTTCCTTCTCTTATTTCCATTTTTGTTGCATGCAATGTATAAAGTGAAGCATTTGTTTTGCTCAGTTATGTGTGAACTAATGTGGATAGACCAAACTATTATTGCAGTTCTGGTACAATCAGCACTCCAGCCTTTTGTTTCCGATGATAACAGAGTCTATTGTTGGAATGCTGATTTTGTAACATTTCAACATAAGGCAGTTACTCATAAAAGCAGCTGTGTGGCTGTCAAATTACCCCTTTTAGGGACAGAAATAAAACCAGAAGCTGTTTGCGTGTACTGTTTGTTGTTGACTTCTGGGTATATTCTAAGATTAGTAAAAGAGATGAAGTCAAACATGATGTAGCTCTCTGACTCCAGTTGAGTTACCCCTAAAATAAACATTGATAGATGGTGTTGGCATAGATTTATTAATTCGTTATAAAATTAAGCCAATTTCCAGAGCAACAGAACACTGCTGTTACTACACATGTCTGTTTTCCTTGCTATGAATAATAATAGTTTGGTGTTTTGCACACTGTATGTAAAGGAATATTGAGCTAAATCTAAAAAGAAAGGTTTAGTTGAATATGTTAGTTTGTTGATATTTCTAACAATTTTGATGTTTTTCCCCTTGTTCTAATGATGACCTTGGTGAATTCTGACCCCCTACTCCCAGGTCCCTCAGGTTAGCCCCGTAACTCCAAAATAATAACTTTGCATGAAAATGAATGTATTACTTTTGTAGTGTCTAAATGTAGATATGCAGAGTCATGTTTCAGACATACCTTTTAATTTGTGGTGGGAAAAAAATGCTCAGAGTTGGCTTTCAGCCATCCCTTCCATGTTGTTGTTGGACTGACATTGGAAAGAATGGTTGCTCTACCCATGGTGGAAGACCATGTGAGTCTAGATTTGCAAGGCTTTTATAAAGTGTCCCCAGCTGTGAAACTTGTTTTTAGCTTTTTTTTGGTTTTTTTTCCTCAGTGCAGTTGGAAACAATATATTCTGATTTTCAGCTTTTTTAAAAAAAGCACATTGCACTGTCCTCCCATGACTTGCTGCATAATTGTGTGTTGCAGCTTGGGCAAGTGATAGTAGTAATTTTTGTAGCACCTGCTACTGTTGATTTTGGACACTCTCAAGCAACTTAAATAAATTAGATGCTTCTTTTATACCAACAGTATTGGTAGGAAAATTTATATAGACTAACAGTGATGCTTTAGATTCCCAACTTAGAGCCTTTTAAGTTTTCAGTGCAGAGAAATCCTTATTTCCATTGTTTCACTTCACTGGCCCATTTAGAGGAAATGAGGAAAGTTCTTCCTTCCACAAGTATTTAATGAAAAAAAAGCTCACAGCCATGTCCTCCCTGGCACTAGGGCAGTGGGACAGAATTGCTGAGAACATTGGTGAGACATTTATTGTAACCTTAGTGTATCAGCATGGAGCACAAACTGGCACTTGGGAAGATTTTAACATCTGTGTCTAGACTGAAAATGACTTGGTATATCTATTTAATAATAATGATGTCTTTAGGTTTTGCTATGATGACTTTCAGGCAGCAAAGAACTGTCGTGAAAATTTAATAAAGGAATATATTTTAGTTTTCAGCCTGCTGTCCTAAGCACCACAAGGTATCAAATTTAGTAGCCCCTGATGTTTGAATCCTATCTTTATGCAGCCATGTCAAAAAAAAGGAAATGTGGCTTTACATTTTAATTTAACTGTGGTCACCCAAGCAGTAACCACACTTTCAAAGGGAGCTGCCATCATGGGGTGCTGAGAGGAACTGAGCAATTGCATCAAGTTTTGTTCCACCTTGTGACCGTGATCAGCCAGAATTCAGTGGTGAACACATGTAGGACTGATTTATAAATCATAGCAAAACTTACCTATCAGTGAAATATAGTTTATAAGTACTTAACAGTAACAATGAAATGTCCATGTCATTATTTTTAACAACTGTATTGCAGTTAGTATTTAAAATAATTTACCAAATATGTAAGAAATAGTGCTGTGAGGTAAACCTGTGCATTTATTGTAGTTTTTAGCTGTAAATTGCATGGTGATATGTTGATATATTTAAATCATTTCACTGACATGAAATATGCAAGTGGCACAGGAGCTAAAATATGTATTAACTTAAGCTGGTTGTCCCTACAATGCTCCTATCTTTTGAGAGAGGACATTTAAATCATTTTTCTAAGGATGTTATCACGTGCCATTCTCCATATAACCTTGAGCAGGTAAACTAGCATCTTGAGATATTTTTATCAAGACAAAATAATGCCAACAGTAAAGACAACAAATTCTAAATTTGCAGGTTCTGCTGTGGTTTTGCTTATAGCATTTGCAGCCAGTTGATCCATGTCAATCCTGCTTACAGTTTCAAAGAGGGCATAAGCCTACTTTTCAGTCCTGGAATTGTATTCAGAGGTAGTTGAGGCTCATACCTGATTAGTGGTGATAAGTCCTTCTTTTAGTCACACTTCCCCCCTGCCCAAAGCTGAATTTTGCACAGGAGTAAGCTGTAATTCACAATTTACCTATTTGCCAAGCTCTGGGCCTTGTGAGGCTGAGTATTGTCAGTGAAATGGTTGCATAGTCCAAACCCTGTTGTGAGCAGAACTAACCATTTATAGGCCTTAGCTGTAATGTTAAAGCAATAATACTTTCTCTAGTGAAGCTTTAAGTTTGCTGTTAAATGAAGTGAAATTAGTTTCAGTAGAGCCTAGTCACCAGAATAACTGGTATCTGAAAATACCTGTTTGTGTATTCATGTGTGGTTTTATGCATGCATGTGGATTATAGTGTAAATACAAAATATGCTGGTGAAATGGGTTGTTGTGTAGTGTATATGCTGTCATCTGTACTATTTCTAACTAGTAATCTTGTTTTGTACTGTGTGATGTCTGACCCTTCTAACATCGATCATTGGGCTTTGGTGAACTCTGATCCTTCCAGGGCCTCCAGGTTAGACTCTTAACTCGGGCAATTTGTTTTACTGCATTGCACTTGATGTAAGAGAAACAGATGTTTTCCTGTAATTCTGTGATTGTCTTTTTAAGGGCTGTGGTTACTCTGCAGACTGTATGTGTTTGATTAGCATGCCCCAGATGGTACCCTGGTATTATTTTGCATGTGTACAGTACTAGACCAGATGAAAGAGCAAAATGAACACAAAAAAATCCTTGCATGGTGGGATGTTTTCCATAGCTGAAACTGCTACAAGATATGTGTGAAATCTGGTACAAAACTGCTGTTGATTTAAAAAGGAAAGGAATTCTATACTCAAATTTGCATGCAGAAACACAAATAATCAAATTTATCTATTGGGTATAGACTATGAGGATGTCAAAGGAGATGTGAAGTTATTCAAGGTTGCAGTAGGACTGAAAATCCAGCACACTGATAAATATTGTTAGATTTGTACTACAGGAGAGAATGTCACAGCACTGTCCAGCAAAAAAATCCTTTTGTTAATCCAGTTATGAGCTCTAACTTGTAAAATGTTATTAGCTGTTGCTGTACTTACTTATGGTTTATTTTGCCACAAATTAATACTGGTTACATTCCATTTAGATGGTGGGACAAAGGTGGAGGTCTCATCTTTGAGTTCTCCAGAAATCAAAGTTTCTTTTATACCCACTGCTTTGTTTTGGATTAATCTGGCTGTGACAAAGGCAAAATATTTAAAGACCAGCCCAGTTTCTCTATTAGATTTACACAGTGTAAGTCTACTAAAGATTTAAAAAATCAGTTGGAGGGAGAGTCATTCAACATAAGGAAGTTTCTGCAACTCAGGTTGTTATGCAGACAAGGCAGAATGACAAGCTTCCTGCTGCCCAGCAGTCAGGAGACAGCACACATGTTCTCCTTAATAGGTATGTCAAACTCTAACAAGAAAGCAGCACTACAGTGTTTACACTGTACTGTGCTAGTGTTGAGACTAGCTTACAAAAGGAATTCAGGCTGTTAAGAAGCACTTAAGACATTATGCATGTAATGCAGCTCAGCAGAGGGTATATTTGTACCATCTAATTTTGGGTTTCTTGGCTTCTAGTAAAGGCACTGGTCTGGTCACCAGTAAGCTGCTCATGCAGGTGAGCTTCACTGCCTTCTGGAAAGACCTGCTTCATCAGCTAGATAAGGGGCCTTGGTTCCGGATTTGGGTAGTGCAACTAATTCCTCTTACTTGTCTTCCTTTTAGTTTACCCTGAATTTAGCACTAAAATAAAGATGGGAAGTTAAGCCAAAATATCTTTTTCTTTTTTTTTTATTTTTAACACTGAAGGCACAAGCTTGGGGAAGATGAATGATATATACTGATGTGTGCATATTTGTTCTGCAATGTTAAGGTCCACCAGGCCCAGAAGGTCCACGAGGGCCACCAGGCAGTGGAGGACTTAAAGGGGAAAAAGGGAACCCAGGTCCACCTGGTCCACCTGGCCTGACTGGTCCAAAGGGAGATCAAGGACCACCTGGTCGCCAGGTAGGACAAGAAATTGAGTTTTCCCCTAAATCCAATAAAAATTGAATATATTTGGGTGGAAAATGCAGTTTAACATAATGAAAGCCAAAATGTGGTAGCTAACACCCTGTCTTGTAGCAAGGAAGAGGATCTTTTTCTCAGCTATCTCCCAGTATCTAGGCAGGATGTCCCTGCTGTATTCCCATGGGAGCTGGAGCTGTCCGTGCAGCCACGTGTTCCCACTCTCCCTGCCAGCCCCCCATGGCCTCAGCCCTCCACAGCCCACAGTGTGCTTTGTTGTCCCCAGCCACCTGTTCCATTCTGGTTCTCTGGAACTGCTGAGATGAGGGAATAACATGAGGCTCTTCTCTTCAGGGGGATCCTGGTCGTCCAGGTCTGAATGGAATGAAGGGTGACCCCGGGGTTCCAGGCGTTCCAGGATTCCCAGGTATTTCACTGGCTATTCCCAGGTATTTAACCAGCATTTTGAGCAAAACCTCCAGACACAGTAACAGCCTGTTTAGGCCATTCCTGCAGCAGACTTTGTAGAACAGCATGTTCTTTCACTGGGTAACTGTGTGAATTTGATGTTTCAGGTATGAAGGGTCCCACTGGACCTGCAGGACCCGCTGGCCTCACGGGCAGCCAGGGACTGCCGGGCCCACCAGGTAGGAGTCCTGGGTAGTGGCACTGTCACTTTTGCTCCCTGTCAGTAGAATTTGTTACATAGATGAGTTGGTCTCAGCCAGCAAAGTGAAGTGAGCAAGATCTTCAGCATAATTCCAACCTGTACTTTTTAGTCCCTACAAGTAATTCTAATATGCTTTATATTCTGCACCCAGTCCATATGGATTAACTCCTCTGAGGGGGGTCACCAAGAGTACTTTCTTGTCCTATACATACACTTATTCTTTCTTGCAATGATGGAGCTCTTGGCTTCTGATTTTGAAATAAAGAAACTGTTTCTAATGCTGTCTTCCACCTTGGTTTATCTAATACCAATCTTCCTTCTCTCAGGTCCACCAGGTTTACCGGGTACCATTGGACGAAGCATTGTTGTCAAAGGTGATCCTGGCTCCCCAGGTCCTCCAGGACAGCCTGGGTCCAAAGGGCCACCTGGATTGCCAGGGCCACAGGGATTGCCAGGTATGATCCAAGGTGGCTGCAGAGGACATGAGCAGAAATGTATCTGAGTGCAGGTGGCAGAGATGGCACAGGCTGCAGAGATGAGCTACTGAGCTCAGCAAGGGGCAAGAGAGAAATGCAGGTTAATAGGTAACTGATAAACACAGGATTCCACCATACACGTCTGGTTTAATGGGCTGCTCTTCTCTTATGTGTCAGAAAGAAGCAACAGATGAGTCACTGACAACTTGAAGATTTCTGTAGTGAGATTTCAAGAGTTTTTATTTCAGTTATGCTTTTTGTGTGTTCCAGGTCCAATTGGTCTTCCTGGTGACCCAGGGAGAGATGGACTTCCTGGTTTTGATGGTCCAGCAGGACGAAAAGGAGAGAGAGGTCTTCCAGGCCAGCCAGGTAGGGTGTTGATGCTATGAGGACTCACTGGAAAAAGACTCCCATTTCTGAATGAAGGCTAATACTGGGAAGTAAGATCTTTGCTTCATGGGAATAATGATAAAATCATTATTTTAGGATTTTCTTAATGCAAAAATATTCCAAGCACCTGAACATACTTTGATTTGGAATATTCTCAACACCAACATATTACTGGTCATTGCTGAATAACATTGTCAAATGCTTTACCTCAAGCTTAATGGCATCCCCTTTGCAGCACAGATGATGCAGAGGAGATAATGAAGATTGTAAGAAACTGAAGAGAAAATAGTAAAATAATGCTTAGTAAAATAATGCTTATTTTGCATGGAAATGGTGAATGGGGAAAAACAGACTTCATAACAGTTTCACCAAAGTCAGAGATTGGACTATCATTTAGATACTGCTTAGAACTACTGAACTAGGATTTGAGAAATCAGACTAGGCACTGGGACACTTTTCTAAAGGTGATAAATATTAAGTAGCTCTCTATTGCAACTTGTGAGAAAAAGTGTTGAAATTAAAACAGTTAAAAAGAAGACAAAAAATCCATAACACCTCTTTTTCCTTTTTCTCTGAGCAGCTCAACAGAGCAATCAGAGAAATCTGTTAGCATTATTATAGTAAAAAAACGTAAATAATGACTGCAGAATAACACAGTCTAAATATTTGTAGTTATATTTCCTGATTTACTGCTGTTCAAGAACAGCCTTTTCTGATACATTTCACCCATTTTTGCTCACATTCAAGGCTATTCTAGGTTATTTCCACTTCTAGTAACCTGTTGCAAAACTGGCAGCAGTTTTCATTTTGATGGGCTTTGGCTCAGGTGTTACCACAGCATGGCCTGGAGTAAGACTTGCCCCTGTTTCTGACTCTGGCATTTATTTTGTGATCTTGAGCAAGATATTTCAACATTATCTTAAGCTGCAGACACAGATATGTTTTGGAAGTGGGAAGCTGACTGAAGTCATTCCATTGGCTGCCATGTCCTCTGCAGTTATCATAATGCCTGACAGCCCTGAGAGTATTTAATTTCACAATACCCCTACAACACAGAAGTTCCACTGTTACAACCACCTATGACAATCTCCCCGATTCATCCAAACTTAAATGAAAAGAAAATCCAGGAAGACAGTGTTAGCAAACACCAGGTGCCCTACCACAGAAGCACTCAATCACGAGACCAACAACCTTCCAGAGCTGTGTTGGTCCTAAAAGAGCAATCAATGGTGTTAATCAACACTGTGTTGTTTCTCTCATGTGAACAGGTTCACGAGGAGTACAAGGACCTCCTGGTCCTGATGGCTTACAAGGCCCACCTGGTCCTCCTGGAACAGCTTCTGTTGCTCATGGATTCCTTATAACTCGGCACAGCCAGACCAGGGATACACCACTATGTCCACAGGGAACATCAAGAATATATGTTGGATTCTCTCTTCTATACGTGCAAGGAAATGAGAGAGCACATGGCCAGGATTTGGGTGAGATATTCTATATGCTCTCTCTTTAAGAGGAAACATGTTCTAGCTGCTTCTTCAAATGCTCAGGTTCTCTGAAGACATAGCAGTCTTGAAGATTTCTAGATGAGGATGGGGATTGCATGCTAATATCTGCTGTCTCCAGAGGATGCACATTGTAATTCAGGATGAAGAAATGTAAACCAAAATGGAGAAGTGAAGTTTTTCCTCCATGTGACAATGTGATAACACTTGCAGTGCACTCACAGGAGGGAGAGGAAGGATCCACAAGTACTGCTCTCAAAGAATTGTTATAAAAAGCAATGAAGTGAAAACTTTGCTGTCTTGTGTCTTACTCTGTAGGTACTGCTGGGAGCTGTCTTAGACGTTTCAGCACCATGCCCTTCATGTTCTGCAACATCAACAATGTTTGTAACTTTGCATCGAGGAATGACTATTCCTACTGGCTGTCAACCCCCGAGTCGATGCCGATGAGCATGGAGCCACTGACTGGGCAAAGCATTCAGCCATTCATTAGCCGGTGAGGCAAAGCAGGCCAGCAGGTCTGTTTTGGTATCTGGAGAAATATACATCTTACCCAGGTGTTTCCAACATGCAGGTTGGGTATTAAGAGATGAGTCTGTCATGTTTTGTTCTGGGAGAGACTAGAAAAATAGTTTGTTTTAAAGTATTCATTGTCTGCAGAGGTTCATCTCCCTGCAGCAGTGATAAGAAGAGGCTGTACAGCTTTCCTCAAACACGCAACCTCTGTAGTCAGCAGTGTGAGGTCACTGTGGACAGGAAAGAGAACAGGGGAGCCATTGGCTTTAGGATTAAGGCACTCACTGGGAGATTTTGAGCTTCTAGTTTCTTTTTCAGGGACTGCTTCAGTATTTTACCCAATTTAGTGAAAACAGAAACAGATTTGAGCTCCAAAATACTCTTACTGCAGTTACAAAATATGTGAGAAATAGAAGTCTAGGTTAATAGGCGAGTTTTGTTCCCTTTTTCAGTGTAGGAATTCTTAATAAAATGTACTCCTATCATATTTTAACATCACGTGTTTCTCTGGTATTCCCTTGTGTCCAGATGTGTTGTGTGTGAAGCTCCTGCTATGGTGATAGCTGTTCACAGCCAGACCATTCAAATCCCTTCATGTCCTCCAGGCTGGGACTCCCTCTGGATTGGTTACTCTTTCATGATGGTAAGAACTGCCTCCTACTCCAGAAGCAGCTAGTGCCTGCCCACCTGTGTCCTCTGCTGCTTTAGGACACTGATAAGAACTGCAAGGTTGTCATTTTACCTTCAGCCACTAAGCAAGGTAACCAGGACTGACAGTACACAGATCCCAGTGTCACTGACGTTTATGGAGGTGTCTGACCCCACATTATCTCTGCCAAGAATAAACAGTGACTTTTCAGTAGCTGACTGCTGTGCTATTCAGTTTGTAACACCTAAGATCCTTGTTTGTGTCCTTCTTTCCTCCACTAGCACACGAGTGCTGGGGCAGAGGGCTCTGGACAGGCCTTGGCATCACCTGGATCCTGTTTGGAAGAATTCCGCTCAGCACCGTTCATCGAGTGCCACGGTCGGGGCACCTGTAATTATTATGCCAATTCATACAGTTTCTGGCTGGCAACTGTAGAGGTGTCAGAAATGTTCAGGTAAGAAAACCTGTTTCTTATCTATTGCCTTATTCCAGAATGAATGCTTTTGAAACTGAATTTATTCCAAAGATCAAAAGATATTTGTTTATAGGGATATAGGGAAATAATTTAGCTTGTTTTCCCCCTCACAACCAGTTTTTCAAGTGTTTCTTTGGTAAGCCTTTAATACTATGTGAAAACTTGCTAGGGCACATTCTGTTTTGCAAGGAGCCAGATTCTTTTTGTGTCAACTCTCATTCACATTTTGTTGTAGTACCTCCTCTGAAAGTAGTCCTACTGTGTTTACTATATGTGGAGCCCAAAAGAACAAGTTTGATTTTTTTCTTGCCAAACCTTTCAATAAACTCAAATATTTGGAAAGGTGGTTCACAGATATACAAAGGATAGGAGTGAAGCACAAGATCAACTCTACTTAAACCTTTTAACGCAGAGGTTCATATGACTTGTTTTTAAAAATCTTCTATGAAGAAGTTTCCCTACCCTCCATGGCCAGCATTTTCTTCCACACTTTGCAGAAGGAAACAGGATGATATTTTGGCTGCAAGGAAGCCAGTGACCATTGTGTCCTCAGCTTCTCTGCAGTCAGCATTTCAGCTGGAGTCTCTCAGCTCCTCCAACTTTTTCCCTTTCAAGTTGAGTAGCAAATAATTTCTTCACTGAAGAATCATCTCCTTTCATAGAATAAATAGCTACTGTCCTGTTTGTGTACTGATAAAAAAACTCTCAATATTCCCACTGCCACCTAATTGACAAGTGTAGCTTTGTGGCACAGGGCTGGCACTATGCTCTGAGCAGTGGTGGCCCCTAAGTTGGCTTTGTGTAACACCTACAATCAAGGTAATTGACATGACAATTCATCTTTCTTCAGTTTTCTGGGTAGTTGATAATTGGTAATTCACCAGTGAAAATTTCCTATTAGTAACTGCCAAGCACCCTTGAGATTTGTTTTGTTCCTCTGTTTGTTACTGTTTTGTTCCTCCCGTTAAAACAACTTCTTCATTCTATCTTTTAAGGAAACTTTTAAGCTTGACTTGTGTACATGCATATTACACTAATTGCATTAATCTCCTATCTTGTTACTCTTTCAAAATAAAAATAAATTATTTGGTAAAGCTACCACTTAAATACAGCTTTGACTGTAGCAGTACTTTTGGTGTGTTGTTAAAGTACTCTTCAACTAAAGGCCAGAAACAGACCCCAGATACAGTCTCAAATGTACACAATTCACCTGCCCCTTGGGCTGTGTTTGTGCTCCATCATCTGCCAGACTGAAACAGGTGCTTAGCATACCTTGGGGACACTGACACAACTGAGCATCTGTCACCTGGTGCTGGCAACAGACAGAATGATCCCTCTTAGAAAAACTCTCAAATTCAGGATTCATTCCCTGCTCACAATACTTAAGCTTTATATGAAACAGTTAATTCAGTGGAAGTTGAACGGTAAACAAAGAAAAACCTAATGCAACCTTTCCTTTGTGTCTGTCCACAGCAAACCTCAGTCTGAGACACTGAAAGCTGGAGACTTGAGGACGCGGATTAGTCGTTGTCAAGTTTGCATGAAGAAGACGTAACATCTTGGAGAATGTTTTATAAAACAGTTGAAAATTCCTAAGATGCACTGTCTTTCAGCTGCAACAATGGTGCTACTGTGCAGAAAGAAAAGAAAAAAACAAATCCAAACTGTTTTAACCATGCAAATTCAAGTGTACCTCACTCATGTGCCAAACTAAGGGTTGTTCAGTACATATTTGACAACAGGACAAAGATGAAAGAATTGACCTCTTGGAAACAGAAAAGAACACTCGAGGTTCACAAAGGATCAGAAGATGAATTTTTTCATTTCTCTCCCTGTACCAAAATGGCACCTTTTTGATCAACCAAGAGAATCGAGAAGAACATGACGCACTGAGTATGTTTAAAATAACGAGACTGCAGTTTTGAAAAACATTTTTCATGGTGCTACTAACCCTACTGTATTTTTAATATGAAATTTTAAGCTTATTTCTCTTTGTAAGTAATGAAATGTGTATATTGTGTAAACACCTTTTTAATCTAAACTTTGTCATCTAGAAACAAACCAAACTGATATAAAAATCCTTATGTCTAAAATTAAAAGATAAGACAGTATTTTATTATGAAACTTGTGGTACAGAGAGAATTTACCCCTCTTATGCCAATTTATTAATTTAATTTTTCATTTCCTTCCTCAGTTGCCAACCTGATATATTTGGGGAATGCACAATTATTCTGAAGTAATTTTGATCAGGGTTTTAAATGTTGTACTCCATACTAGCAGTGGTTTTATTTGTGCTTAGAAAACCCAATCCACTTGAAAAGGGTTTTTTTATCTTGTGAAAATATGTGAAATTATTAGCCATATTCTATATCCTTCTTTTAAGCATAAAAGTCACATTCACATTTTAGTAATCAGTTTGGTTTAACCAAACCTGTCCTTTGGGAATATCCAGTTACCAAAGCATTTAGGGTGATGCTTACATGAAACTTCAGCTCTGAAGTGGTGTCATGTGTTTTATCCAAAATAGTATACACACTAAGAAACCTTCTGAAAAAAATAAAGCATAAGCTGGTGGAAACCTTCCTATTTACAAATTTATCTTTTAATCTTATGTGAATTTATACACATCCACAATGTATTCACAGTATACAGCCACTCCTGTGTATGTATAGTTCACATAAGGCCCTGAAAGATGGTGCATGCAGTCTTTCTGATGTCAGTTTGTAAGAATCCTCCTATGTATGTCTAAAGAGTGTCACTACTTGTGCAATAGCTGAAAAGTGATCACTTTTGTATGCATGACTGTTCAGCTTCTATGGTCAGAGCGTTTCATTTACCCTCGTGTATAAACAGCTCCCTGACAATGCAGGACTCTGTCAAGTGACAATATTTTCATATTTTCGTTGTATATTGCCACCTCGACTATCAATACAACCTAACTTGTGAATTAACGTACTGCTCTATACAGGTGATGTCTATTTGTTTATTGAGTACTGTTAAGTAATTTATCTGCTAATGGCTGTTCTTACCTTCCAGTTATCCCTGTAAACACGGAGCATCCGACATCTCCTTGTTTTACACATTGACAAAAGACATAGGACTGGTGACTAAGCAGGTGGCAGTGATATACAATGAGATTGGTGCTGATTTCTAAAGCTTTCAACTAAGTATGAAACTGAAGTTCTTTAGTTTAAAGTGCAAAATAATAATAGCTTTGTCTTTTTTCCATTAGCTGCAGTTATATCTGTTGGTAGAGAGTGGGAATTCAGCAATGGGTATCTTTCAGCTCAGTTTAGTTTGGTTTGCTGATGCACGTAGTAATAAACTGAACCTGCTGCTACCTCCAAGTCAGGAACTTGTTACCAAAGCTGAAATAAAATAGTAAGTCTCTTCATGTAAACGCAAGCCCTTACCTTGCTGCTGGCTCTGCAGAAGTCTAAAATGAACATAACAGCCAGTCCCTAGCCCTCAACAGCAGAAAAATGGATGCTAAGGCCAAGGAGCTCTCACAGGAAAGGGCTCTCCCAGCCTTCCCTACCAACACCCCATCTTGTGTTTACCAACACAAAGAGTTCAGATGTGGGGACATGGGACAGAGTGGACCATGTTTAGTAAACCAGTGCATAACTGGTGCTTCTTTGTAAGATGTGGGCTTCTCTTGCAGCAGGTAAAACCAAGACAGGAGATCCTATTGCAGGCTAAGGTACAGAGCACCCAGACCTGCTGGTCTTGTGGCAGCTTCAGGGCCCAAAGCTGTGAGATGACCAGAGAAAAGTAAAGTATATAAAGCAGCTGTGCTTGTGACAGTTCTGTTTTCTGTTCTGTCCCTGCAGCTCTGGCCTGACCTGGACAGGAGTCCTGAACCTTAATGAGCTTCAGGCACAGAATTCCAAAGGGGAATTTTACTAAGAGAAAAGTGGTCTAGACATGAAGGAACATCTTTTAATTTGAGATCTGCAGCAGAGATTCAAGAGATGTTGGGTTAATTCTCACCACACCTTCTGTGCCTTAGAGCAGGTAAATCACTTGACCTGTGTTGGATCAGAGTTGCTGATCTATAAAAGAAAACACGGTTATTATTCTTTTCTGCTTCTTGATGCTTAGACTGTAAGCTCCTTGGGGCAGAGACATTGAGGGGGCTCAAATGTTGGTTGGGGCCTCTAGGTGCTATCCATCACTATATAAACATTAAACTACAGGTAAAAGTTTGTGTTTGCAGCTTTATTATTAAAAAAGGAGAACACTGCTTTGGCCATTGGATCCTTAAAATAGTTTTCAACAACACCTAAACACGGTGCAGCTATGGACACCACTTCAGCTCCAGTTAAGGTTCTTTTCCTGATGTCTGGTATGTTTTTGTAAGTTTTTATTCTCATAACCAATCACATAGATTTGAGCTGTTTTAGTTAATCTCAGCAGGCACCTGGCAGGTCTGAGCTGTCGGGGACATGCTGCAGCCACTCAAGGGCACCGTGTGGCTTTGGCAGCAGCTGTGACAGCAGCACTGCCAGGTCTGGCCCTGCCTGGAGGAGAGGACTGCAGGAAAGCTCAGCAGGAGGGGGGTCCTCACTCTTCCTTGCCCACTACACAGGCCCAGTTCTTGTAAGCTGCTGCAGGTGGGGCACTGCAAATTGCAGCCAGAATGATGAGTGGAAAAGTGCAATTTTTCTAAAGGAATACTAGTTTTAATCCTAAAACCAGGATTTAGCAATCTTGTGCCTAGGCTGGATTTACACTGTTCTAGTGTTAAAAAAATAAACGTTCTGCTTAAGGCAGACACTTCAGTCCCTCTAGAAACCCTATTACAAAGAGGAAAAAGCTTCCTTTAACATCACATTCATTTCTAGGGTGGGATTTAAACTTCTTAAACACTTTTGCAGTCTGAGGACAACCTCAACTGAAATGGGCACACAGGGCAGTGCAGCAGCACTTCTATACCCTGAACTGCCTGTCACACACAAGTGTTGTGTTGCAGAAGCTCTGAAGTCTGCAGCAGAGTCAATTCTTCTCTAGTGACCATTTCCAACAGAGGGTGCAGGAAGGATCTGTTTTAAAAAGTAGTTCTAGAACTTGAAAAAAGCACCATACTGATCTTGCAAGCAACACGTGCTCAAGTTCTAAAATCTGATGTTCTGCAAATATTTTCTATATACTTTGATACCCAGCTGCAGTACTTTTGTAGTCAGCTTGCTGCCTGAACTGTGCTCCTGTGCCATCCTTGGGACACACCTGAGGGAGGGCTGTTGTGCCAGATTCAGGACTGTGCTGCTGGGAGCAGCATTATGTGTTTTCAACAGGTCCTTCCCAGAAAAGTTATGCTTCAGATAACCTAGCACTGCTGGACACACAATACTTCTGCTGCCATGGCTACTTCCACTAGAAGCACAAAAAAGCCACACAAGAAAACTGCACGAGAGACTGGAATAATATAGTCTTTCCAGGTTAGTCCAGTGAAAAAAAAGCAGGACACTTGCTAATGGGACACAGAAGCAGTGATTAGCTCAGGGGAGCAGTAAGTGTTCTACATTTAAAATGTAGGGTAAGTATCTAGAACTCCCAAGCTTTGGAAAGAAAGATTATTAACTGTACCCTTTGCAGCAGACAGGTGAGCACTGCCTGAGGACAGTAACTGGTCAGTAGCAGACACCTGCTGTCCCTACAAAGGACTCTCTGCCCTGGCTGTAGCATGGGATGGGAGCTGAGGCTGCTCTGCCAACACCAGCTTCAGTGCCTGCTGAGCTGTTGCCTCCCACTCAGTCAGGCTGTAACCATAATGCTGCTTTGAAAAGTTGGAAATTAACTCAGAAGGAAACCAAAGTAACCAAAACTTGATGTGTTTCTTTAGGGAAAGGGGGAAAAGTTTCTATCTTCCAGACATGCACAGCAAGCTCAGAGCTCCTGCTCTCCCCAAGACATGTTCTACACGGACAGAGGGGAGAAATATATATATATATATATATGTA
>VYZP01012971.1:0-16072 GCA_013400635.1 Hypocryptadius cinnamomeus
ATGGGGACCCCACTGAACAGCCAGATGTATCAGAAGGTGGTTCTGGGGTGTGCACCGACAGCATATCAGAGTAAAATCCTTCATACCAGTTTAGAAACAGAGGTCACTTTCTGGATTTCACCACTCTTAGTTGGCATATTATCAGTTTTGTCTAGTGACTGCTAGAGCCCTTGATAGGAGATTTTTACTAAATAGTTTACAAAATGACAGATTTTATTAACAAATGCAGTAATAACAGTAAACTGTGATAGATTGAGAGATTGATGTTGATAGTATACTGGCTGGCAAAAATGAATTTGAAGCAATATACAGACAAGTTCTGATGCACAATGAAAACCAGCTCAAGGTAATTATTTAGCATGCATATAATAAGGTTCTTACCCTATAAATGTCCCTGGGGAGGGAGAAGACAGGTACAGCTTGTCAACGATACCAGAAGTTACAATGGAGCCTCCTTTGACCTCCCTTCCCTAAGCTATATTTATATTATTTTCTTTGAGGGAGGGCAAAAGTAAAGTTACAGTTGATGTAATTTCAAGTTTAGGTGAATTTTGAGCGACTTTAGTCATTAGTATTTGTAGAAGCATGAAAATTAATATGTATTTTCAAGTTAATGAAGCAAAGTTCAGGTTTCATTCACCACCTGGCACGATCCTTTGGCTTTGTTCCCATTAGGTACATTGTTTTTAACAGAGCTTGATCACAACGCCATTATGTTGCTCCATTCTCTGTGTCATATGTGCATTGATTTCAACAGAGCATGACCACAGAACCTCCATGCCACTCCATCCTTTGTTTCATGTCTCCCTTAGAGCAGCACACCAAGCTTCCTCAGTGTTCCTACTTCAAAGGTGTGCAGGCAGTTTGTCCCTGGTAAACTATAGCCAACGTATACACTCCTTCTTGCTGAACTTTGCTTTTCAGTATTTTCCAAACAGTTGAGACACTTTAATTTTCATCATCCTTCTCACTGTTTCAGCAAATGTGGACTAGTTGGCTGTGGAAGATTGGCAGTGCACATTAAGAACTGTGTGGCTGCTGGGCATATCTATAAAATTATATACTGAAAATGAATGACTGAAGGTAAGAAACCACTGGTGCACCTAACATATAATGAGCTGCTCTGAGAAAGGAGTAGCTTTATTTTGGCTTGGATCTATGAAAATAAGGGAGGAACAGATGTCCAAAATATTCTAGCCCTTTGAAGTAGAGGTTTCCTATACAAAAAAATAAAAAAGGTTGTTACTCTCTGAGTAACAGAGACAGTACTAGTACTGTCTGGTTCTAGAGATAGTATTTTTACATAGACAGTCCCCAAAGGAGAAGGGCAGTGTTTGATGGACTGGCTCCAAAATCCAAAGAGTGTATTTAAATCTGTATGTATGTGAAGCATATGCCTCTACATGTAAGTGCATTCATATAACATGTTTCCACCTGGGCTTCAAAGTCTGTTCTAGTGAAGGCAACTCACACTTCACTTGTGTTGGTCTGTATTTGAAGACATTCTATGTGTGCAAAAAATGCACTGGGCATTTTGTTTGAATATATGGATGAATGCAGATTATAGGAATGACTTCTAAGTTTCTGAACCTGAACAAAACAATTTGGTCAATTGTCAGCAGACCTGACCTAGAAATACTGATGGAAAACCAGATCTCTATATGATGTAATAAACTTCTGATTATTACATGGAAAATTTTCTTCCTTTGCTGTTAAACAGCCATGGGAAGCAGAACATCAGTTCTTGGAGATTCCTCTCTCCAGGAGCCACTGAATCACTCTCTTTTGCACACTCACTGATAGCACTGTATCTTGCTACCCATTAAACTATTCATGCCAGGGAGATACAGCATCAGACATTGTTCAAATTCTGCCAGTGCCCCCAAAATCTGGTTAGATGAGGAACAGAAAAATCAGCAAGCAATCCATGCTTAGCACTGCAGAGGAAGGCAGAAAGTTTTGCCTGGCAATTAATTCCTCCACAGTTGCAAAACTAGTAATCTAACTTTGAATGTGCGAGCAAAAGGTGTTGACCAGGTGTCCCAGGGAAAGAATTTTTTGCATTGACTGAGACTAGCAAGTAGTTAGCAAGTAAGTGCTAAAGAGGACAGAAGAAGCTTGTTGTAATGTAATCACTTTTAAAAACATCAGAGAAAATACATCTACTCTAATCTTACCAGCTAATGAATTAAAGGCTAACCTGAAAGGCTGAGACTTCACTAATTTATAGTTTCCAGGCTCCTTCATGAAACAAGGGTTAAAGTGTGGGGTTTAGTGCATCCAAGCTCAAATATGACTCTGCAGACCAACTGCTTACACTCCTGAGCCACCAAACTTCTCACAAAAAATTAATATAAACACGCTTAAGAAAGATTTATATAATAATAAAAACTCTATGAACTGGTGACTTCATCTCCTCTCCTTTTATTCCAACTTAAATTATTTCTGCTGTCTTTCATATTCTGCTTAAATTAAAATCTTACTTAGTATCCTACTGATCTGATTACGATTTCTTTTCAGCCAGAATGAATAACCCAACCTTCTGGAAACAGATGTGCAAGAACGTAGGCACAGAATTCAGATAATCCCTTAACTGTATGTTTGATGATCTAGATATACTAAATGTCATAATGACTGTTTTCTAGCTTCTTTAACATTGGATTTTATGTTGTTCTTTTCTTCCCTTACATCTTTAACATTTCTATATTTAAATTTAAGTACCAGGTCTAGAAAGGGCACTAACATCCTAATTTTGATTGAATACTGCAGCAAAAATTCCCATTTCTATTGCACATTTTTCTATTTAAGTACCCAAATGTCAATGGAATGAAATTCTCATCTATGACAGTAAAAGTCCGGTCCAAATCATCTGTATTTAAATCAATATAGTAGATATTGTAGATAAAATGTAGATATAATGTAGATATAAACTGTATGTAGATTGTATGTAGATATTGTAGATATAATGTTTATATAAGTTGTTGACTTCATGTATATTGCCTTGCATTGATATGTAGTTAGAAACAATTAAAAAATCTGTTTCATTTGAAATCAGCCTCTCAAATAATTATAAATCAGATTCACTCAGTTGTTCTGCCCAGAAATTGAATTATTCCAAATCACTATGCTATTTTAAAAATTCTAGGCAACAAAAATTTTCGTCTTTCATCTCAGGTTTTGCACTGAAATACTTAGGTTAGATTAAAAAAAAAAAAGGTTATATATAAAACCATTTAGAATATCTCAAATAAGTTCCGAAACCAGACCTAAAGTTCAGTGGGGCCATTTTTTTCCCCCATTATTTAATGTCTTTGACCTAATTCTGAGTGGAAATCCAAATGAATGGTAGTACCCCTCATCTGCCAGCAGCTCATCTCTGGTGCCTCACATTTCCTAGTACCTGCTCATGGGAAGAATGTTCTTAAATGTGGGAGCAAGGAGAGAAGCAAAAAGCCCTAGGTTTGCTTCCTCATAAATCTCAATTTCAAGTCATGTTTGTATCCATCAATTTCAAACTTCATTCTCCAGTCTTTGGAGAAGCAAAGACTTTGCTCATTTTAAAAACAGGACAATTGGTTCTAACTGATTTTTTTTGTTTTACCTTCTCACTCTTTTGTTACTTATATCTCTTTGGACCACCCAACATAACTCAGCTATCTTTCCCTGGCATTCATGCACTCAGAATCCTTGCAAATGTTGTCCCTATTAGTCATTGCTTGGCCCAGCTACAATTGGCATAGTGAGGTTTTCGGAGTATATTTTTAGTTTTCAGTCATCTCCTTTTGACTCTTGGACATGAGACCAAAGACAGGATATCATACACTAAATCAGTGTAATAATTATCTTGATATACGCTTCTTAATTAGTATAATTGTGATTGGCAAAAAACTCTTATGTTTTTATGACACAGGGGTTAATGATATATATAAATAATGGTGATGCTGTCCCATTAGTTGGAGGCCCAAAGCCATCCTTGTGGAGGGCATATATAGCAGAGCTATAATTCTCCCAGTGGTCCAGCTCCATGGTGGAGTTCTAGGATCTCAGTAACTTGCAAGAGGCTGGGTGGCCCAAAGTCACCATCTGGGTGGCCTCATGGAGCAGAATTTCACTGTTCTGAGTAGTTATGGTGTGTTTAGACCGACAACGTAAATGAACAAAAGTCCATCACCCCCTAGGTGGGAGCAAGGCACAGAAGATTGGGATAGCATGAACTGAAGGCGCATTGCTCCTCCAGGATTTAAAAACTTCCAATTTAGTACATTGTCTACTTCTAATCCCGAACACAAATGGCGTCAGAAATATTTGTGCTTAAATTAGAACCAAGACAAGATGTACAAGCTAAGTTAAGGCTCCTGCAGTCATCCTCCATTCAGGGTTGTGGACAGACAGCACTAAATGCATGTGGTTCTATTTCTGCTTCTTCCCTTTGCTAGCTGAAACCCACATGTGAATCACAGTGTGCTTGAGATGTTCTGCTAGCATATATCATTGTTCAAAGTGCCATGTGTACACTTCATTTAAATCTCTGTGTTCCTTAAGGGATAGTTCATTTAAAAGTTCAGAGAGATAAGATCCTCCTAAATGTGATCTGCTCATGTATTTCCAGATGGACTGGCAGATATGGTAAGCATTTTGATGCAACCTGAAGTCTAGTACAGGCTGCTACAAGCCAAGTGGATGATTTGCAACTTATCAATGAAATTTGGATCAGACCTTTCATGAAAGAGAAACATGCTGTGTTGGTTCCTGGTGGTACTAAAGAACATAGAAGTGTTTCTGGAACGATCAAGCAATGCTAAATCAGAACCGGTGTTTTGTGCAGAATGGAAATAAGACAACAGGAGATCATTATTAAAAGCGAAGTATTTCTGGCCATTTTTATAGTTTTCAATTGCTTTTGAAAGTAGGAGTATGCTGTTATAAATATGCTCAATTCCTTCCTTCATGTCCTACATACTTAGCATTTTCCAGGAAATGTGGCTTCTCTTGATTTATTAAATTCAAGGCTCCACAGAAAATCTCTTTGCTTGGAGAGAACCATTTGGTTCCATTGGTAAAACACATGTCTCCAGAGGACAAAAATCAGTGAAAACTTAAAACTGACAAGCATCATTTATCCATCATGAACTTTTCCTCTGAGGTTACTACAGAGCAAACCAAGCTGTATGCTCATTTTTTTGTTGTTTTCATTGTACTGTTTTTCAAAAGCTGTGAATTTTCAGCATAATTGTGTGTGGTATAGTTCTCATTGCAGAAACCCAAAAGATCTGTTAAAAAAAGAAAAGAAAGCCAACTAGGCAATGTACTTCAAATTGGGTTCCTATGACTGTGTGGGGTCTTTGAAGTGTTTTTGAAATGGCAAAATGGCAACATAACTGTGCTTCTATGACTGTATATAGGCATTGGCTCCAATTCACAAATCCCAAATTCCACCCAATTCTCTGTGCCTGGTGTTTTCTATTGGCAGGGCACTTCCTGCAGCCTAGAGCCAATCAGCCGGAAATATTAGGGCTTGGATGGATTTAAGATGCCTAAATCCGGAATCTACTTTTGTTGAAATTCTTGACCCAGATCACCTGCCTTTCAGTCTCAGGTGTGAACCAGAAAACCATTCAATTCTATCCCTACCACTCCTGTCTTCTATCTCCTCTTCCTCTTTTAGCATATAATTGATGTGCTTCAGTGGAAGAACAGCAAGCTGGAGGGCAGTGATTGATATAGCACCACATATAAATGGTGGTCAAGAACATAATAATAACTTTGCTGCTGCTATCAAGAGACTGAGCCAATTAAATGCCATATTTTAATATAAACTTTTTCCAGGACTGCATTTGCTTTATTGAAGTCTCTAACAAGCCTTTAATGTTGCTACAACAGGATATTACTTTTTCTTCAGATAAAATATAAATGTTCTGCTAAAAAAGGAGTAAAAACCATGCTATGAGGTTATGCATTAAACAATTTCTGCATACTTCCAAGCACTGTAAATTAATCTTAACATAGTAGGGGCACAGGTTTGCTATGGTGCAAGATGTGAAATGTTTACATAAACCACAGTTAAAAGAATTTCTAGGCTCAGTTCAAGAGTTTACACTTTCAAAGTCATTCCACCAGGGCATCCATCATGATCACACAATTGCTTTGTCTGAGTTCTTTAATTCTTTCACCCCTCTGAAACTGTGTATTTAAAAACCTATCACAGGATTCCTAAACAGACGAGGTCAACTAGGTGTTGTAATCACATCTCTTCACTAAAACAGCCATATGTAATCAGCTGAGCTTTGGCTCCAAACTGTTGCAAACTACCAACTCATATGAGTATTACTGGAAAGAGACCTAGGGAAAACGTCCATAATATCTACTATCTGTAGATATAAATAAACAGAGTTATGTCTATCATTAGCACTCAAGCAAATAAATGCTGGTGTTTTTATGGTACCTAAATGGTATGGTACATAGCTTTTCTCCAGTGGTGGTCAGACCTGTTAGCCTGGCCACTTCTTAAAGGGCTTGGATGTTCTTGGCCCTGGTGTCTTGAGGTGGGTGCTAGAGCAGGAGCAATGCCTTCTCTCTTGCAGCACTTAATGTATTGGGTTTGAAAGGCCAGGTTTTGGTAGCAAAGGGGCTGCAGGGGTGGCTTCTGCTAGAAGATGCTGGAAACTGCCTCCATATCTGCCAGAGCCAGCCCCAAGACAGACATGCTACTGGCCAAACAACCAAGTGACGATGTTGGCACGCCTCTGAGACAACATACTCCAGAAAGGTTGAAAACTGCTGCACAAGACCAGCTATAAGAAAGTGAGAGCATGTGAGAGAAAGAGTCCTGCAGATACCAAGATCAATGAAGGAGGAGTAGAGGAGGTGCTCCAGACTTTCTCTTAACCCCACAGTGATGATGATGCTGAGACAGACTGTCCCTTCAGCTGTGAGGATCAGCCCAAGGTCTCTGTGTGTTATTAAAGTCTGAGGGGAAAAAAAAGGTCACTGAATGGCTGAACTTTTTGTTTATCCTGATTTGCCAGGTGATCATCTTCAGCAAATATCCTCCCAATCTTTTCCATAGACCTCCTTTAATGACTTTTTTGACATCTGACACAACACTGACTAGTCTCAACTCTTAATCAAGCTTTGGCCTTTCATGTCTTCTCCCTGAACACTTCAACTACAGCTCGTTAACTTTCCTTCAAAAATTCAAAGATTTCCTTCCTTACTTCCATAAACATAATTTCCTTTCCTTCTTGAGTTTCAACCTGAGTTCCTTGTTCAACCTGACACTGGACACAGTGGAACTGCCTGATCCTGTGCTTTTAAAATGTGCTTCTTAAGAACTGGCCGGCATTCACGGACCTACAAACCCTCAGAGACAGATTCCATTGGGACACTGTGCCATTGGGACAAGCTTGAAGTTGTCCTCTTGAAATCCAGGGAAACCATTCTGATTACATATTTTTCTCATACACTGAAAAGTTTAAAATCAACCAGTTTGTCATCATTGTGGCCAAGACAGCCACTTATCATCACAGCCCCCATTAAGTCCTGCCTTTATTCAGAAATAGCAAGTTTAGGAGGGCAACATTCCTGCTTGGGTCTTTGGGACATAAACCTCAGGAATTTGCCAGACTAGTGACAAAAGTGTGGCATTTGCAGTAGATCTCTGGGAAGTTGAAATCTCTGATAAGAGCTTCTGATTAGAAATTTATCATAATTCTGAAGAAGAACACATTAAAAGATGAGAGGACATCTATTCCCTCCCAAATATGGAATCACAGAATCACAAAATGTGTACCTGAAGGAGGAAGTTGTCAACAAAGTCAGATGAACTCACCAGGAGTGTTCAGCAGGGCCTGTGGCCCCGGAACAGTCACTGTGTGGGATCCCCAGCACCCTACAGCAGACACTGGGGAGAGAAGCACGGGTAGGGGTGGCCTTAGCTCAGCACACAGTGCTGCTGATCTCAAAGCCAAGACTCAAGCTCAAGCCTGGGGTCTTGCTCAGGTGTGCAGACTGTGGGTGTACCTACAGGAGCCCTGAGCACAGCGTGAGGCTGGAGGCAGTTATGGCACATGGTGCCCCTTCTATCTGAGTGTGCCCTGTGGCTGTGCTGGGTTTGTAGTCCCTCGACACCCATGGTGGAGCCGAGTCATGCCTAACCCCTGGCTAGGAACTCCATGCCACACTGCTGCTCACTCACTGTTGGAGAGGACTGAAGGATTAATGGTGAGAGAATTGTGGCTTGACAGAGAAGCAGTTTAAGAAGGAAAGCAAAAGTCACACATGCAAAGCTGGCCCCACCCCCATTTCACAAGCATTGCCACTGCTGCTGCAGTGGGCCCCTCTCTCTCTCCTGCCTAGTCCCACCTCTCACTGAGGATGACAACCACCCCCAGGGGAGAAAGCTCCTGCTTTGCAGGACTCTGGCTGCCATCGCACGGCCATGCCTTGTGGTGGCTTGGGGTTTAAGCACAGGCTCCACAGGATCATAGGCTGGTTGGCTGAGCAAAAGGGCCTGGTGTGGGAAGAAGTGTCTGTGATGGGAAACCCCCAGAGATGACAGAACACTTAATGCTGTTGGGGACCTGTGGAGACATTCTGATCCAAAATCGTTGCAGAATCAGGACTGCCTACAGCTGCTTGCCCAGCCACTTGCTCACGACTGTGAGCCAACATTTTTTGAAGTTCTTCACTCATGCTTGGTGACTCCACAACTTCTCACCAACCTATGGCAATACTCAGTCGCTCTTCTCATTAACAAATCTTTCCTGTGGTTCATTTGGAATCTCTTGTTTCAATATTTGACCACTACCTTTTGCCCTTGCCCAATGGACACCTCTGGAAAGAGTTTGGCTCCATCATCTCTACATCCTTCCTTCAGGTATTTGTAAATCATGATGCAATCTGCCCTGGGCTTGCTTTCCTCTAGACTGAACAGTCCAAGCTTTCTCAGACTTTTCTTTTATGGAAGGTTCTCCAGTCTGTTAATCATCATTGAGGCTCTTTGCTGGATTTCACCTTCAGTGTTTCTCCACATCTCTGGGAAATCCAGCACTGGACTCAGCACTCTTGAGGTCACCACACCAGTGGGGAGTAGTGGTGAATGATAATTTCTCTTGGCCTGCTAGGAACTGGCCGTTCTTGAAGAAACCCAGTACCCCACTGGCCATCTTTGCTGCAAAGGAACAGTGTTAACTTTCTAACTGGGCACTCAAAGGACAAAAGTAATGGAAAACCTGGATTCATGTAGTGTCAAACTGCTTTAAAATCCACATAACATACTTGCTGTTTTTCAGCTCATCCTACCGCATGAAGATATTGCTTTTATAACTGCCTGAAACATCCAGGGACTAGAGATGAACCCTGATTTCAGCATGTGTGCTTTTTTTCCCAGGTTCTATTGGATTTGCATTATCTCTAGTAGGAGGAGATTCCTTCTAACAGAAAAAGAAAGAAGTTGCAACTCCTAAAATAACTTTTAATCTTCTTAAATTAAATCAGAGCAGCAACCTGCTTTGAATTTTCTGACTTCTTGTTTAGTCACAGGGTTCACAGATACAAACTCTTTTCCTGGTAAAATAAAAGCTTAGGAATTATATATATCTGAAGTTGTGCTTGACTGAATTTAACTAAGGGTAAAAATATATGTAAATAAGTTAGGAGTCTAAACAAGAGTCTCAGATGGGCTTGAGATATCTACTGCTGCATTTTCAGAGGTAGTTTAAGTTGAGGACTAAAAGTATTATGAAGCTAGTAGCTGCCTTTGGATATTAATTGTAACTAAAATCCATGACTGCAGTAATCCGTCTTCCTGGCTTTCCATATATGTGCCTTGGATTTGCTAGGCAACCACTAACAAACTCTACCAGGTGCACAAGGGTGTAACTCCATGCTCTTCTGGTCAAAGTCATCTCATCTTGGTAGCTTTGGGGAAAGGGATAGTTGTACAAGTTGTGTTCACCCAGCCTGACAGTTTATGTATGTTTCTCACTACTACAAGGGCCTGTGAATTGTGGCAGTGGGAATTGGTAGATTCTCCACTTCTTCTGACTGTGCTGCAGAGAAGGTAATCTGCATTACAAGAGGCCTTGGTTTTAGTACCCTCTAGTTCCTGAAACAGTTGGGACAGATAGCCACATTCATCAGTGAGTAGATTTCCACAGGAGTCAGGTGTGTACACTGAAGCTGGTGATTATCATCTCTGAAAAGCTCAGTTTGGTGTAATCTGGCCAATTTTCCCCACAAGCTTTTTTTCATCTCCTGGCACAGGTACAGCTGCTCATCTGTCACCATTTTCCTCAGTGGCAGCTGTCTCTCTGAGGAAGAGAACGACCACACAAGGATAAAAAAGGAAGAAAAGTAAAGCAGAATGAATAAAATAACATTACACTGACCCAGTGATTTCAACAGGGTGGGTCCACCTGCACAGAGATGTTTGCAGCACTGGAGCCAAAAATGTGACAAAACCAAGTTTTCCTTGCTTTCAAGTCTGCAGTTCATTATAGAAACAAAAATGGTACCAGAAAGCTGGAAGCAAATTTTAAGGGCCATAATCAAAACCAAAAGATGAACTGAGAAATATTTTAACCTGCCAGAATTTGTGTGCAAAGGTTCTGTGTTTCCTCTGCAAGATGTGATAATATTTTTCCCACTTAGCAGAGGATATTGCAAATATTGGTGTGAATGCAATCAGAAGATTAAGCAAAAGGCAGCCTTAGACACAAGAGCCTGCTCAGTCAGATAGTGAAGTAATTGTTTTTAATATTTCATTTTTATAGGTAAGATCATAATTACAGACAGATCTTCAAACTTCTTACTTTTCACCTTTTTTTTTTCTTACTTTTTCTCTAAAATGTAAACTAATTTTTCTCTTGCTTGGTTTTTGGTTTTTGGTTTTGTTTAGAATCCTTTAATTAAGCAAGAGTATTGTGGCTTGCTATTCCAGGTTATTTAAAGACTGTCAAAGGCACAAAGATTTTTTAGAAAATCAGGTATGCTTTGCTTTAAAGGAGAAAGAGTACCTAATTTTGAAAATCTCACAAGGTTTGTATTTATATTTTTAGATAAAAGTTTTGACAGATTGACCTTTAGTTTGCAAATCAAGCTCCTAATCTCAGATGAATAGAACATATTTAGTCCAAATTCTAGTAATTTTTCATTAAGGAAAAACTCAGCTGATAAAGGTTTTTAAATTTTTTATTACTACCCTATGTTGAAGCACCATATAAATAAACAAACTAGTATATTGAAAATTAGTTTGATGTATTTTCGAGATATTGGATACAATAAAATTTCCAAATCAGGATTTCTGTATCCTAAGATCAAAAAATACCTGTGAGACTGTAACTACAAAGGTTTTGGCAAAAAGTCACATTTGTTTGAGCTCTCTGGTGTTAAATGAATTATTTATTTAATAATCCTAAATATTTTGTTTTTCATTGCAAGATATGACAGTAGAAATACTTCATGAAATTTCAGTGTAATACAATGACATGCACTAGATCTATGCAACCTAAAAAAGGACTGAAACGATAAATTTGTAGTTATTATAGCCTGTCTGATATTTTTAATGTTTTTAGATAACTGCTCTTCTGGGTGGTCTTTAAGGAATGAAAAGATTTTTAATATGAACTTGGTATATTCATTAACGTTAGTTTTCTTCGAATGCATGAATGCAATCTCTAACTGTGATGTCGATGTTACAGCATTTTCAAATTAATGACTTTAATTCTGATTTCATCTTTGGGTGCCCTGCCCTAAAAATGTAAGTCTGTTGATGTTAAGTCTATACAAATGAAAACATCTCTTTAGACTCCATTAATGTCTTGAATTAAATACAGTAAAACAAGTTCTATATTGGCTTAGAGCCTGCATAATGAAGCCATTCCATGAGGATTTTCCAGGTTGTAATTCAGTATAGAATCTAGCCTGACTTCTTTTAATAAGATGCATAGGATAAATGTTGGTTTATCAAAGCCATAATTCAAAATTCTATCTAAATTACAGATGAAGATTTGCTCATATAAGCAAATTATTGCAAAATGTCTAGTTTTAAAATATATCTTTATTTCAATAGATGGGTGTTTACTGTGCAGAATAATTTTAGATTAGTTGTTATTTTTTAGTTAATTAAATTAGTTTAATTTAAACTAAAATAAACAACTAATTGTTTAAATAACAACGAATTAAATTAGTTGTTATTTTTCTCTTACATAGAACTTCTAAGGGGCATTTTTGCTACCCCTAACCATGTAACTACAATATGTATGTATTTGCAAATATCTGTATGCAGTTTGCTATTTTCAAGATTATGGGGTTTTAGTATTATTTGCTGAGATTTTTTATACTCCAGTAACAAATTGAAAAACCTTATCAACTTCTTTGATATTTAGGCTGAGTGTGAATTCTACCCACACCATAACTGGATATACTGCATCTGTAAGTCTGAAAATATATTATTTTCCTATATTGTCCAGTTTTTGTATAATATATTACCAGCTTCTGCTTTTTTTCCCCAGATTTTGCCTGATTCTTTTACTTCATGACATGAATCTTTTACTTCATATATTTACAGCATAGAAGTATCACCATATTCTAAATTATTTGCATCCCTAAAATGATGGCTAATGCTCAGCAACTGGATCTTTTAGCACAGCTAAATTTGGCTATCTACATATACTTTGCACGCCTTCAGTAATACAGCCACCTATGAAACAGATGCTTATATTGCACGTACCTCTTAGAAGAAAGTATTCCTAGAATAAATCTTCCTGAAAAAAGTTTCTAGGAATCCTCTAGAGCTGATAGACTTTTCAGCAACTGCAGATTTTGAGAGGCATCACAACAGTAATAATTTGATGTAAACAAGGATACAGGATTTGCTGACTGGTGATTGTTTGTCACATTCCAAATGGAATGAAAATGTTCCTTGGTTTTGTTTATTCCCTCTTGTTGTAGAGGGAATAGACGGGGAACAGGACGCACTGCTGCAGAGAGACACCAAGTGAAGAAAGCTGGGGAGAGTGAATGCAGATTTACTTGTTGAACTTTCAGGTGCTGCATGCAGGACTCTGCCCACCTTTCTCTTCCACACAAGAGGAGGACACAGGTATCCAGGCAGGGTTTGTGCTAAAGGTCCTGAGGTCTGCCTCAGGTCATAGAAATAACATGGCAAGTCTCCGAGCCTATGGTGGGGGAATGTCCAAATGTTCAGTGAAAACTGTGTGTGTGACCTGACTACCTCAGCAAACTGTAAGGGACCTCAGACACACGGACAAACACCATGGAGATTAGACTTGAACCATCAAGTGCATTCCCCTGCAGCTGTATGTGCATGCCTGCAAGACATTTGGTGCAGATAAGTCACCAAGATCACCCACTTCCATACCCCTACTGTACTCAGCCTCTTACAAAATCCTGTGCCATTCTGAAGACAGTTATGTATTTACCAGAATTTGTGCTTGATTTGCAGGAGCCCTCTGTCCGTACTCCCTCAGACCACCCTCTTCCTTCACCCAACACTTTAGGAGCCTCCAGGGAAAGATGTATCTATGTTCAGCCTCTGTTGACCAAAGCCTCCAGTCTGAACTTCTGACATTTCTGAGACTGTGGCTTCATGGCTCATCTGCATCAAAGTAAAATATTTTGTCACAGCATCTGCTTTGCAGCCATTTAACTGTTTGAACTGTTCCATAGGCACTGGAATATGAGCCAATTCTCTTTTTCTCAGGGCGGAAGCTGTAGGTGGCTGAACCATATGATTCAAAAGCAAACATGCTGTTTATTTCATATGGTGAAAACGACAGTAAATTAACTGATAGGAACATGAAATACATATTAGAATGTGTTTCATGTTTGCAAAGGTACTGTTTCTTGGCATAATTTGGGTAAAAGAGCTGTTTTACTGTCACTGCCTTGTACAAAAGAGGTCTTCTGATACATCCACCCGCTCTTGTATATTTCTCTTTTCTCCACAGAGCTTTTCCTAGAGGAAGATGTGATAAGCCTAAAGAATAGAGGAGGTCCCTTACTGTGTTTTGTGCACATATGGGCTGAGGCAAGCTACAATGTGAATTCCTCAGTGTACACTGACTTCTCCTTTCTCAGAGCTGACAGAAGTACAGCTCCTTGGCATTCATCTGTGCCTGTAACATAACAGATCATCTGGTCTGAACAATGAGCAAAATAACACCATCAAGTGTAAACAGTATTACTCATGAGAGAATATATTATGTCACAGCACCTGTGCTTGAGACTGAAAAAACAGTATCAAGGTATTATGTTTAAGATGGACAATGCCAGATGCTGGCAAAGCTAAGGCTCTGTTCTTGAATGATTTGAAAACAGAAACCCATTTCCTTTACTAATCAGCATGGAGAGAAGGGCTGTGGATAAAGATCATACCAACTTTTATTTCCACACTGATAAACCTGCAGGGTTTTGTATACCCTCCCTCATTAAAAAACTTCTTCTGCTGAGACCATAAGCACCTCAACCTGACAAAATGGTTCCTGATGGGAAATGAGCATATTGATCTGGAGCAATTTATACATGTCAACTAGAGAGATAATCTATTACAGAGAAGCTCTGTTATAGTTTTTCCCCTCTTTGTCTTTTTTTTTTTTCCAAAGTACTTTACACTATAGTGAATAATGAAATACAAAACTAATTATTAACAAACCTAGTTAGCTGATTATCAAAAATGGACTATTGCACATTAAAATGCATGGGCTGAGGAAAAGCCATGTACAGTGTTTATGCCAATGAATAATAACTATGAATTGCATAAGATAATCAAAATTATAAAAATAATTAATCAAAATGCCTGCATGCTCATAATTTCCTGCAAAGCAGCCTCTTTTTTTCCCTATTTTGATTATATCAATAAAGATTGAAAAAATGTTGCAGGACAGTAAAATTTGACAACAGAAATTTCACAATATTCTACAACATTTGGACCATTTTAACCAAATGAGACCAAATGGATTTTCCTTAATTTTAAATTAATTAATCTTACTTTTATTTTAAAAAAGGTAAGATATATAACAACTGTAAGATATAACTGCATTTTCCCAAGGTTCTTCTAGAGACTCAGGTAGATCTAACCAGCAAAGCCTTCAAAATATAATGTGATTCAGTCTGATGAAATGATCCTGTAAGCCTGACTCAGTGGGAGTTGTCTTGGAAGGTCAGACAAAGTCAGTAAATAGGGGATAGGGATAGAATCGATTTACAGTAAAATAGGAATTTTGTGATACTTACATCTGATAAATTAAGAACAAGTCAGATGCTTGTGATACAAGCATCTGACTTGTTCTTAATTTCATTTCACACATTGAACTAATGAACTACCCTCTGGACATTTCCCTCATAGTCCATAGACTAGAAAAGTAGTACACGTACCTTAAGGCTTCAGCTTAATATTCAGGTTTTAGAAAACCAAAACTTGGTGAGAAGAATGTGTCCCTGAATGTGAAGCACATAAAATAAACAAATTCAGAGAAATAAATTGGTATAGAAGAATAATTTAAAAAGTTACCCTGTGACCCAATAATCAGAGCATCTAAACCCACAGAAATTGTAGTGGTGCTTGTTTATCTGCCTGTTTACTTAATGTATACAGTGAATCTTCAATTTGCTTATATAGCACATATAATATGTTGAAGGAAAGAGGCCTGTAAAGTAGTATTTTGAGATGACTGGATTCATATTTTACCAAGACTTAGTTAAAAAGCTAGCTCCCTAAAGGGTTTTAGATTCCAGAAACATTAAGAAAACTAAAAAATTTTTGAAGAACATTCAAAATGTTATTCTGAGACTCTGGATAAATAAGAAATGTCTGGCACATGTCTTTGCAAACTTTCCAGAACAATGTGCTGTCAACTCAAGGTAAATGATTATAATATTTTATCCAATTTTTAACAGTGGGAAAACCAAAATATGTCCCATAATGAGAAACAAGCCTACTTTGTTTATGATATTCTCCTCTAGCTCTGGTTTATCTTTAGGACAGTTAGGGTTTGCTTTATTTAGAATTTAAGATTTATAAGGAGTTAGTGAAATATGCTTACAAAATTAT
>VYZP01012985.1:0-11532 GCA_013400635.1 Hypocryptadius cinnamomeus
CAGCCCTGGTGCTGATGGAATTACACAGAATTACAGAATATTTGAGGTTGGAAAAGACCTTTAATATTATTAAGTCCAACTGTAAATCCTAATTTGTTTATCCTAATGGAATTTCAATTAGAAATTCCCACCAAAGTCCATCAGCTCAGCCCCACTGATGCCAACAACTTCTCTGGAGGTGGCTGGAAATCCTGCATTTATAAATGATGAGCCATTCCCCCAGCAAAGCCACCAGGTACAAGCAGGGGCTTGGTGAATCTCCACTTGGGAACTGCTGCAGCAAAATAAAAATGCAAATGTTTATCTCAACTTCTCTTTCAGGCTTGAGTGCTGGTGAAAGCAGCTTTACAAATTCCGAATCTATTGCCTCCCTGGAGAAATCCCAGCGCTGTTTTGTAAGCAAAAGTAAGAGTCTTTGGCACACAGCTGCTGTGGAAGTTTTGACAAGAAAGCGACTGCTTTTCAAACACCTGGGTGGGGGCATCGATCAGGGATCATTCCCTGTTTGCTGAGGACAGGCTCTGGCAGCATTCCCTGCTGGAATAACAGCATCTGGCATTCAGCTCTCTCCTCTCACCACGGGAACTTGGGCTGCTGGTGCCACTCACACCAGGTCACCTGTGGGGTGGGATGTGCAGTGGCCATGGAGCAACCAGCCCCAGAGCCATGGCCAGAGAAAATGCCCATCTCTCTGGGCTGAATAACAGTAATCATAAATTTATATTATATCTGTAATATATTATTACATTGTTATATTCAATAAAATTATTCTAACTTGCTCCTTTGGTTTTGCCTAAGCTCTCACTGCCACCCAGCTCCTTGCTCCAGAAGAACTGAAACTGGACAGACCAAAAGAAGCCATAATTTGATATCTCAGAAACTGAAATTTGGTCATTTTGGACCTATGTGCCCCAGACTGAGGGATGGAAGTGGGGCTGTGGAGCTGAGGTTGAGCCCAGGGGTGAGTCCAGCATTGCAGTGCTGAGAGAGCTTTGCTGGGAGAGTGACTCTTACTTGGCTTTGCCTGTTCCAGGCTCACTTAAAAATCATCTCTCCTACCACTTTCTCCCTCTACTTTTGTTGTAACTTTGCTGCTATTAATTAATTTATAATTAAGTTCTGTACAGCAACCGCTCGCTCCGAGAGGGATTATTTCAGATAATCTCCATTTGTCAAAACACGTCTGTCTGTGCTCAAAGCCACGAGGAAAACACGAGGAGCTCCAGGGGTGGGATGGGGAACAGAGGCAGAGGAGCAGCTCAGCTGAGGAGGGACAGAGAGGGAAAGCAAAGCTCTGGATTTGGCAGTGCCCAACATCCTCCTCCTTCCCTGGCTCCAGTGCTCCCAACAGACAGAGCATGGGGCTGCCATGGCCTCCAAAGCCTGGTGTAGATGGAGCTTGAGCACAGCTGAATTAAACACCAACTAATCCCTGCAGGAAGTGTGGAAAGTCATATTTAATCTGTGCCAGCCCATAACCCATTTGTGGTCTAATTGCTGCCCACTAAACAAGCAATAGATATCCAATTATGGGAGCGTGTTCCCATTGTCCCATATCCTGCCGTAGCTCAGAGGCTCAGAGAAGCATTTAACTGGTAATAAACAAGGTGCAGGGTCTAATTTGAAAGGTTATTGCAATTTCATATGAGTGAGTGCTGAGGAGCCTTCACAGGGGGAGTTGCAGGAGCCCTTCTCATGTGTGTGGCAGCCTGGGGCAGGCGAGGTGAGTCCTGGCTGGGTTGGAAGGAATATGGGAGCTGGAAAAGATGCCCAGGAATTCAAGAAAAAACCCTGGCTGTTACTGTGAACATCTCACAGAAAACTTCTGTGCAACTCTTCCTTCCTTCCTTCCTTCCTTCCTTCGAGCAGCAGGAGCAAGGAAAAACAAACAAGCCTAACGAAGTGCTTTGGCAATTATACAGACAAACAAATCACTTTCCCAAATTGCTTCTTTGGGGAATTACAGCTCCTGGAAATGAAACACAAACAGATTATTAAAAAAGAGCTTCCCGTTGGGAGAGAAGCAGTATTTACCAGAGAAGATGTGCCTAGCTGGACCTCTAATTGCTGTTCATTAGCTCATATTGATTTAATTAGTTGCTGCACTCAGGTCTAAATTGCCTGCTGGCCTCAGCGGGGATTTAGGAGCCAGGGCACATCCCTGACCTGCTGGACAGTGATGAAGTGGGGTCCCCTCTGCCACAGTGGGGACACAGTGGCAGGGCAGGGGTTCCCTCTGCCACGGCAGTGCAGGGCAGGGACAGCGGCACATCCTTGTGGGTTGTTCCTTCGATGAACCTGTGGCATCATCAAAGCACTAATTAACTGACACAATTAGAGAGGGCGTGTTCATAACCTGGAATTAAAGTGTCTCTGTGAAGGCATGGTGAGATCCAGCACTGGATGGCTGTGGGAGTGAGAGGTGCTGGGAAAGCAGGGGCTCAGTGTGAGGCTGGGGGGTCACGGGCAGTTTTGGGGGTGCAGCCCTGTTCTCTGCTCTGGGACATGCTGAGAATGCACAGCCCAGCCCTGGGCTCACAGCCCCAGGCACTTCCCAAACCAGAAGCTGAGGACTATTAACTTCCCTGTTTAGCAACCTTTGGGGAGTGGCTGTTCGGCAGATCCCTGCTTTCTAATTGCAGGTGATTAATGGGGAGCTGCAGTTCTGCTCAGAAATATCTGTAATTCCCTCTTTAAGGAAATCCTGGCTGGGCAGGACACTGAGACTTGCACCCTCAGCCAGCACTGAGTCCAGGACTGGTGCTCCTGCTGCAGAACATGTTCCCTGGATGGAGCTGCAGCAGCAGGCACAAGCTGCAATCCCAGGAATCCCTCCATGAGCTCTTTCCCCCACACACAGGCAATGCTGCCTTATCCCAGCCATCATTCCTGCAAGTTTTATTCCTGCAGCAAGAGCCAGGGGTGCACAGAACCGTGGGAGCTGAAGGAAGAGGCCCAAGGGCAAAGGGGGAAGATGCACTGTGAGCCATTCTCTTGCCTTGCAGTGGGATTGAAGGGAGAATTGGATCAGAGGACCTGGAGGTGCAGCTGCTGTTAAAAATGATCCTTTGTGCATCAAATCAGTATTCCAGGGGCTGCTCCAGATTCAATACATCAAAGGTTGAAGGATCATACAACCCTATTAGCTCCAAACTTTAATTTCCCTTCGGGGCTGGTGTGTTACAATGCAACTACAGCAGCAATTACAACTTTTCCTTCACTGACAACTTGTTTAGATCAATAATGTCCTCAGCATCTTGAATGGAGATGGGCTCCATCAGCTGGACAAGGAAAAGAGCCAGAGCCCATGGTTCTCTCCCGTGACTCCATGGCCAGGACTGCTCCCCTGCCCAGTCTGGATGCCTGTGCCATGGCACCCACAGGATTTTGGAAAGTTTGCCCCTCTTCCCCTCTCCTCACCCAGCTGAAGATCCCCAGGCTTTCTGTTTTGTCACCATAGCTCCACCCCTTACTGATGCCACGACCTTCCAGCTGCCCCTCTGGAGCTGAGGACTCCACAGAGCATCCGTGATTCCATACCAGGGTACTGTGTCTCTCATGGCACTGACACACTCAGGGCATTGTCACAGACCACACAGCCCCTGGCCAGGGCCCTGCCTCCCCCTGACAGCTCTGGGATGAATTTTGTTTTCACCCCTCTCACAGCCAACATTTCCAGCCCATCCTCACACAAGGCAGGAGAATCTGAAGCCCTCCTCCTGTACTTTGACACATCTGTGACACCTCCTGAGACACTCACCAGGGCAAAGAGCAGAGATTTGGTGCTGATCAACCCCTGTAACACCAAACCTCCTGACACAGTGCCGTGTGCCAGCCCAGGATTGCAGTTCCTGGCCCTTGGAATATTGCCTGAGCTGCTGTTCCCCCGCTGTGGCACGGAGCCAGGGAGCACAGTGGAGGAGTAATAAATCTCCCCACTGAACGAGAGCTGACTTGGGAATTGGAAAGGAGAAAATCCCAACAGGAGCGAGTGTGGTCTCAGGCTCTGAGACAGATGGGCTGGCAGAGCCATAAAGAAAGGGGTGTTGAGCTCATGGGCGGACTGGAAGGCTGTAATTGCAGTCCTTCAGTGAGGGATAGCACAGCACCTTCCAGCTGATCCCTGCAAGGCTGGACACCTCTCTCTGGGCAGGTGAGGATGGAGATTTAACACGGGTGTGTAGACTTTTTAATGCAGCAGATGAGCTGAAACCATTAGAAATGCCCACAGGTTTTGCTGGCACAAACTGGGGCTGGCTGGCAAGGATTACTCAGGGCTCTGGGTGGGAGCTGGGAGCTGGCAGGCTGCACATCAAGTTTATAAACCAGCAGAGAATGAACCATTTTGCAGAACATTAGAGGCCAGGGAGATGGCCTTGAAAGCCCCAGAGTGTGATGGATTGGCTCCGTGTCCCTCGCCCTGGTACAGGCTCTTCCTCCCAGCAAATGTGCCAGAGTGAAGCTCAGGGACACCTCATCAAAACACAGGCAGGAGTTTAACATCTCACTGGAAATGTTACAGACCTGCCTTCACTGAAGCCAACAGCCTTGTTTGGGAAAAAAATGGGATTTAACCTTAAAACACTTGGCTGAGCTGAAAATCACTGGCCCCCGAGTTTGCAGAGGGGCAGAGGCAGCTGTGCCTGTGGGCATAGACCTGCACACATCTGGGCATGAACCTGCACACATCTGGACACACACCTGCACACATCTGGGCATGTACCTGCACACATCACACACCTGCACACATCTGGGCATGAACCTGCACACATCTGGGCACACACCTGCACACGTCTGGGCATGTACTGGCACACATCTGGGCATGTATCTGCACACATCTGGACATACACCTGCACACATCTGGACAAGGCTAATACATGGTCAAATGAGTCACACCACTGGCTTTTTCACAGGGAAATTGATATCTGCAGGTTCAGAGGAAAACTTAGAGCAAATCTAAGTTTTCCTTGAGGTGGAGCAGATGAAAGGCTGTGGGAGAGGAGGTTTAGGGGCAGCAGCTGGTCTCCTGCAAGCTGCATGGGTGGGGAATTCCAGGTTGGGACTCTGCAAAGGCAGAGGCTCCCACTGGGCTTTGGGAGGCTCCTCACAGCCCAGGTCAGAGCGTGGCTGTGTGAGGAAGAGCCAGGGCCCTGCTCTGAGCAGCAGAGGCATGAAATGATTTGACCAAGGTCAGGGGAGATGTGCACAGGTGGGGGAACGAGGCTCCCATGACAACACAGCCCTGCCTCTGGCACAAATCCCACAGCCCCAACCCTTCCTGCCAGCTCCAGTGCCCAGGTCACCACCGTGTGCCAGACCCCAGAGTGGGGACAGGCCTGTCCCTGGCAGACCTGGCCCTGGTGACGCTGATCTCTCCTATGGAAATCACCACCCCAAGGCTCAGCAGCACTTGGTGTTCTCTCAGGAGGTCATGAGGGCTCTGAAGGATGTAAAGTGTTTGTCAGAGAGAGGATGGAGCTTCCCTAACTATGGGAATGGATTGCCAGCACGTACAGAAACAGAGCTGGAGAAGCCAAGGGAGCATCAGTGAAAGCTGGGGGGAATTTCAGCTTTTCCATGGCAGAGCTGCTGTGATTCCTGCCAAGGGATGAACACACTAAGGTTTGAGTACAGAACACCCAGAGACAGCCAGAGAGCATTCCTTGCTTTGGAAATGTTCTTGGGGTGAGACAAAAAGTGCTCTGGTCAGCTCAGATCTGGCAAGGACAGGAGGTTCCCTCCAGCAAGGGCAGCACAGGCAGATGGATGTGGGATGCTCTGAGCCTTGGAACACACCTGGACCTTGGCCAGGGATCTGCCTGCTGTGGAAGTCCAAGGCTGGTGTCCAGCAGCTTTTTCTTTTCCTTTTCCAGACCGCTTGGCACAGCCTTGCAGGGTCATTGGCTGACCCCAAGAGCTCCTCAGCCTGACCTGTCAGCACTGCTTGTGCTGAGATCCGGGGCTGAGAGCAGCACTGAAGTCTGCTCTGCCGACCCTCACCCCATCCCAGTGCAATTCCTGCATCAGTTTTGGATACTTCACCCCCTTCTCTGTGTTTTATCACACCCACTGCCTGATTGCAGGCAGGGATGTGCATGCTTTGGGAGCTTGAGGAGAATTCTCCTGGCTTTGTGTCACTGTGCTCGGGACACAGGGAGCTGCAGCCCCAGAGCAGTGTCTGCACCAGCAGGGAAACACTGGCGTGATCAACTTTTGTCGCTAAAGAAATAAAGTTTTGCTACAGAGAATGACTCAGTATTACAATGTCTATAAAAGCCTGGGAGGTGGTTGTGAGAGGCTGGCCAATCCTCCTTCCACCTGGACCCATAAATCCAATAAAATGCTGGTGCTTCCAACTGGGTCACTGTGGCCTCATTACAAAAGTCCTCAGGTGCCAGTTCTCATGAATAAACAGTTGTTTTGTGGATAAAACAAATCAACATGTTAAACACCCTGTACAGCTTAAAAAGTTCCAACCGTTATGCAAATGGACCTGTTAAATGAAGAATATTCCTAGGTAAAATAATTATGCAGAGCAGTTTCCCCTCTGCATAAGGTGCCAAAAATTATCTCAGTGATGCCAATTATCTGCTTGTTAGCACTGACATTATCATAGTCATTACACAGAGCCAGTGCAGTTTGTGTAAGATCTACACTGTGTTCTATTGTCATTTTTCCCTCTATTTACAACTCTGTATAATAAATGTCATTTTTCAAATGTTAAGGTATTTGGTATTTAATCTATCATTAAGGCTCTGAATATGTCTAGCCTCTAATAGGAAGGCTGGTTGTAACACCCTGCGGTACTAAAAATAAAAATAAAAGGGGGGGGAAAGGGAGAAAATCTGCTTGGCTTGGGTGGGGAAGATGTGGGAGTGAAGGAGTTTGAAAGAGGGGACTTCAAGCCAGAGGGTCCCCAGGATGGGATCCTCCCCAGCCCATGGTCCACAGCAAGAGCTTGGAAATTCTGCCTGTGCCACCAAGGAGTGTCCCTGAGTGTTTTGAGAGAAATAAATTCACCTATCTCCTTGATTCTAGAAAGGCTTTTGAAATGTGCTAAAACCATCTCTTAATTATTCTGAAATTACTGGTAACTGCCTCTGCAACAGGTTATGAACCATCCCCTCATTATATTATAGCCACAGCATTCCTATGAATCATTAATTAATTATCCTCAGCTCTCCAGCATGAAAAATTGATGTCTAGAGAAAACAAATAGAAAAGGAGAAACCGAAGACAGGCACAAACAGGCGAGAGAAAAGAAGTCCAAACACTCAGAGAACAAGCAGGGGATGGGGAGGGAGAGGAGGATGAAGGCAGCAAGCAGAGAGGAAGGCTGGAAGTCGAGGAGCAGGATTCCCCCAGCTCCTCTAGAGCCCTGCAGCAATTCTAGTACCTCTTACTAAAAAAAGAAAAAAGAAAATAAATAAAAATAATTACACTCTAATTACTTTGACACAAGAAATGAAGCAGATTGTTATCAGAGTGAGATAAACAGCAACTTCAAAGCAGTTTCACTCTGGAAGTCATTTGCATGCGGGGAGCACATGGAATCTTGCCTGCAGGGGCTCCAGGATTTGCTCCAGCTTTGTTCCCAGTCCGTGTGGGACAGAGCTGGGCTGGTGGCAGCGTGATCCCCCATGGGAGTTGGCTCCTGCTGACCCCTCAGACCTGCACCTGCTGATCATCCCTGGCCCAATTCCCTTGGGATGTGCCCTGCCAGCTGTGCTCACAGGTGCTGCAGATGTGCTGCGGGTCCCTCCAGGTCCCACGTGGCCGTGGGGACAGCAGGGCACCCGTGAGCAGGGCAGGCTGCCCGTGTTGTATTGCACTCAATAGTTTATTTAGTTGTTTTTGCACTGGGTGTTTGGTAATTTGCACTGATCACGTGGTTTTGTCCCATTCTCCCCTTTCCCCCCAAAGCCCCATGGTGGTGGTCTCTTCCAGGTTTACTTTTCCCCTCGCCCGCTCCTCACTTGCATCCCATTGGCTGTGGTCCCTGTCCTCCACCCCCCATTCCCCCCCCTGGCTTAAAATCTCCTGGGACCAACCCTCCCCCTCTTCTTCTCCTTTGCTCTTTTCCCATCTCAGGCCCCTGGAGTAATTCCACAATAAAGCTGTGGGATTTTTGGTCCCAAGGAGAAGAGTGCCTCTAGTCTTTTGCTTTTGTCCTTGTAAAGGCTGTGAGGGGCCAGGGTCCAGAGCTAGCTGGATTGGATCTGAAGGCCCTGGAGAGATCAGCCTTTACAGCTGGCGCCCAACATGGGGCTCAAACCCACGACCCTGAGATTAAAAGTCTCATGCTCCAGCAACTGAGAGATCCGGGCTGCCCCGGGGGAGGTGCGGGCAGCGTGGCCAGGGACAAAGCAACTGCAATCTCCTCCCTCACTGAAGGGTGCAGGTCACTCCTGAAATGCCAGGGATTGCAGGCACTGTTTGGTTAAAGCAGAGAGAAGGAATGGTGTTAGTCACACAGCCCTGTGGGGTGACACACCTGGGGCAGCAGGGACACACAGGGTCCTCCCAGGGTGCCTCCAGCAGCTTTGGGGTGACTTTGCTCTGACACCCCACAAACAGGCTCCTCAGGGAAGTGATGGAGTCACCAACTCTGGAGATGCTCAAACAAAGAGTGAAGTTGGCCCTTCACAATATTGGCATGTCACTATTGGAGGTCTTTTTCAGCCTTAATGATTCTGTGACTCTCTAAAAATGGATCTGTCCCTCGTCAGGCTGGGACAGGACCTGGGAAGGAGCTTTGCCTCAGAGAGAAGCAGCTGCTTTCCCTCTCCAGCCACTTTGGGGCGGTGAGATGGATCCTGTCTCTCAGTGACACCATCCTGCGGCCACGGGCTGGGTGTGATGATGATGATGATGATGATGATGATGATGGTGATGATTGATGGTGATGCCCTGATGTCCAGGAGCTCACCCACCCTCTGGGACACTGCAGCTCCTGGGAGGGGGATCAGCTCCTGCCCGCAGCCGCTTCCCCAGAGCCCCCCCAGGGCTCTTGTTTTTATTACCTTTCCTTTGGTTCTGAGAGAGAAATCACACGTCCCTTCAGAAGTATCCCCTTGTAAAGGAGGGAATGCTCAAAAATGCACAAACCTCTGAAGTCTGAATGCCTTGAGATTGTTCTGCCATTGCAGCTTTGATACAAAGGAAAGTCTGATGGAAATGTCAAAATATTTGATATTTTACAGCAAAAAGAAAACAGTTCTCCTAATGGAAACTCCGCTTCCTTGTGCCTCGGCGCCACTTGTTTGATCATTGAAGGGCAAGAAAATAAATGTTTCCTTGTGGCTGTGGATCTCAAATTCCAATGTAAAATCCAAGCAAATATACGCTGACCTGGAGAGGTGTGAGGAGGGAGTTTAACTCTGCATTGGCTGTGCTCAGCCGTGGTGCTCCCAACACTGTCTGTGGCAGGGCAGCACTGCCAGGGGTGAGTGGCACAGATGGGCACCTTGGTGCCACTGGGTGGTGGCCCTGAATGGTGACAGCGCCAGAGTTTTAAATACCGAATCCAGACTCAAAGGATGCTTTGGATGCAGAGAACGGGATCCATCCGATGGACAGACAGACACAGAATCTCTCATGTCCCTGCCAGGCGGGGCTGGCTGGACACACAGCCCCGACAGGAGCCTGCAGCTCCTCATGGGCCAGGATTTTATTAAACAAACAAACTGGAGCAATTCCTCCAGATTTACAGACACTTCCTCTGCTCTCACTCCCATGACCTGCTGCAGATTTACAGCTCTGCATTAACCTCATGAGCACTTATAAAGCTGGCTGAGATAATGTTGGCCAGGAGGGTTTTATGGGCAAGTCATAATTACAAAATGCAGAAGAACTCTAAAAATCTGTTTATTAGTCCTTAATACTTGGTCAACAGCTGCACTGTGCACCTCATCCCTTCCTGCACGTCTCCTCCTCAAATCAATTATTCTTCCAGGTTTTCCCTTTCTTCCTTCCCCTCTAAAAGAATTCAGCACCTGTTTCAGCAGAATATGGTGTGTTTTAAACAGTTTGCAGCGAGGTCAGCTCCTGTGGGTGGGCAGTGCCCGGCAATCACGGGCAGCGGTGCCTGAGGGTGCTGCCGGTGAATCCTCCCCATCCCGGGGCATCTCCGGGGCACCCCTGGGACATTCCCGAGCACATCCCAGCACAGGGGGCCCTGCCCGGGTGGGAGCTGCATTTGCAAGGAGTTCTCAGTTAGGGAACAGGACTTTCCGAGCCCCCTCTCCGTGCAGAGCAGGTCACCGGCACATCCCAAATCCCCCTTTGCTGCGACTTGCTAGGATTTGAAACTCAAACAAGGCACATGAATAATGTAACGCGCTCCTTCTTCTCTTCTTGCCTTCAAATCCTCAGAGGGTGAGTGAAGCTTCTTGTCTGCCTCATTAGTGGCTGTTGAGCCATTTGATTTCTGTAACAATGAGTGCGCTCGCCAGGATTTTCATACCCATTTGCGTCATGGAATCAACATGGAATTTTTTTGAATTCACATAAAAAATTAATGGCGTAATCTGCATCCGTCTCTATGGCGGGGGAGGCTCCTGTCCCCGCTCCTCCCTACAAATGGGTAAGGACCAGGACAGAGCCTAGTGAGGGGACAAGGACATGGGGCTGCCACACGGGAGCAGCACAGCCTGATGTCCTCCAGGGTCCTGTGGGATGGGACTGACCTCGGCCACCACAGAGCAGGAAAATTGAAGTTTTCAGCCATGCAGGAGTTGACCTTGGTTATGGTGTATTTGCGTGCTGCAAATCAAATAACAGGTATAGATAGGAGGATCTGCTTCATTGGGTCCTGCTTTTCCAGAGTTACTCAGGAAATTTAATTAGAATTAATTTAAGGTGTGAATTAGCTAAACCTCATTAAACGTCCTCCCGCAGTGAAAACTTTATTTAACATTAAAGTGAGCTAAACCCAAGCACCGGGATTTCAATCCTGACTTAATGTCCACAGAGGAGTTTAATGTGGATTAATGAAACCCTGTCCCATTTTCACAGCCATTTAATTCGGATTCTTGTGTGAGCACCCCCACTTTGGCAGCAGGTGCCAGCCAGGTGTGGCAGGGCAGGTGGTGCCATCAAATATTGTCTAATGGACACATCCACCCCAGAACCCATTGGTCGAGGTACAAATGAGTATTTTCAGGAATACAAATTCCTTTCAGACCAAACCTTGGCCATGCTGGTGCTGTCCTGGATGGAAAAGAATACTCCTGCAGAGTTGCTGCCTCTGCTGTGGCCTGGGTGGCTCTCAGGGCATCCAGGCTCACTGTGCCAGGGCAGGACAGGGATCAGCACTGCCTGATGTGGGAGCAAAGGGATTATCCGTGGGAGATGGATGGGAGAGGCTGATAACAAACCTGCAATGCAATCAGTGCCTCTGATGGTATCACAGGTGGAGAGGCAGAGGCTGTGAAGCTGCTGAAATGCTCAGAGAGTGCAGTGGTGCAGCTGCTGCAGCCACTTGTCTTTGTCTGCTTAACTGTTATTTTATTTTATTTTATTTTATTTTAT
>VYZP01012987.1:0-21206 GCA_013400635.1 Hypocryptadius cinnamomeus
TAATAAATCTGAAGCAGATTGCCAGAAAGAAAGATGCAAGACTCAGAATCCCACCTGTAGGCTTCTTGTCAAATTAATGACATAGCATGTACCATCAAGAAGACAGTAGAGTAAGATGAAGGAAAGTACCATCCTTTATGAGCAGCAGAAAGAATAGATTCAGTCCTCTGTCCAAGATAATTAATGTGAAAAAAATAATACTAATGTTAAACACAAAGATTTACACTGCATTTAATTTGATAACAGAAGTGTGAATATGACCCAAACCCTTGTTTATTCAAGACAAAAAAATAATCCTAAATAATAAAAATAAATACAAATTCATAATCATGAAAACTTCAGTGAAATCCCAATTATGGAAATATATGCTGCAAAGCAAGCAGCATATTTCCTACTGGGAAAAATAAGGCTGAACAGGAAACATTTCTCGAGACACAACTGAAATTCTACTGCAAAATATACTTCTACTATAAGTAGTTAGAATAAAATAAGAGCTTAAAAGTGGAGTTTTCAAGGTTTATTAATTATTTTAAAAGAATAAATCACATAAGACATGCTGTAAAAAGTGGGGACCATTATATTTTTGCACATCACCATTTCATTGCATCCATGAATTCCTGCTGTAAAGATGGCTCAACTATTGTTCATGAATATTCTGTCTAACAAACTGTAAAGCTTTATAAATCTTTACATTTCTGTCTATGGATATGGCTGAAGTCTACTTGTGAAAATTATGCTTGATCACATTTACTCATGCCTGTATTTAAGCATAAATAACTTATTATTCAGCTGCAGGGACCCAATTGAGAGCAGCACAATATAGACAGGCATTTTAAGAATTCTGTGTACAGGAACTCACCTGTAGGTCCATTGAATTTCGGTTTTTGAGTGACAGTCCGGTAGAATACATAAGCTGATCGTCGAGGTTCTGGAGAATTTAAACGAGTGTATCTTCCAGTGTCTCTCCCATATGGACTGGAAGAAGCAGTTTCATCCTCCTTACTTTGACCCCTTTGTTGATAACCTGGTTTTCCTTTGGGGTCCGGAGTACGAATTCCTAAAAGTTAAAATACAACCATAAAGGTTGTCCTATAATTCAAAATTTCACATAGTGCATGCAACTGGAGACCAAACAAGATTAAAAAAATGTGCTTTGTAGATAGACCAATCCAAGTATGGGCTGTCCACATTTGACACTAAGAACAGAAATTTACTAGACAGTGCTAAAACATCTCACAGTTTAGTAAACAGAAATGAATAAGCTGATGATTTTTTCAAAATACCTTTGCCAGTTACTGCATTAGTTGAATTTCTTCGCTCCTCAGAAATCCTTTTATTTTCCTTTACTTCCTTAAATTGGTGGTTCTTCACCAGTTCAGTGTAGTTTGTTTCTATGGCATTAAAATAACATGTGTTCACTTTTTAGGAAACACAGAAAATGTTCATAGCCAAAAATACTGTGGTATTTTAATTTTATAATCTCCTAATTCATACATAGGTCCCTTTGGGTGGAAGTTGGTTTCACATGTTAATTATTCTAAAAGTGTCACTCCCCAGAAGGAAAGAAAAAGTGTCTATATTTCCTCTAGCAGAAGAAATCTTGAAGACCAACCCAAAAATTAACTCTAAATGCAAAAATCAGATCATCCTTTCTCTACACTGCATAGGTGTGGACCTCTGGAACACCCATAGCTGAGCCCATGGAGACAAACCCATGCACTTCAAAGGATGCCCGGCTGAACCGTGAATGACTTCTGCCTGTAGCATCTGGGTACACCCTGGACATGTGCAGTGCATGAACATAACAAAATACTACAAATGATGGAGATAAATCTGCAACAGCACTGGTTGCATAGGTAAGCCCACTTTAAACTACAAACTGAACTTCACTGGGAAAGTTGCATTGTAAAGTAACCACAGTACTCTTCTCCTGGCCCTGCTACTCTTTGGGAAGATGGGGCTTTGTTCTCACTTTTTTCCTGCTAACATAAATAAGTACTTTTGGTTCCTCTCATTTCAGGCCAAAATGCAGTAGAAATGCTCTACTTCTGCTTCAGTTTATGGGATAGTTTAAAGACAAAAATCTGTCCTTTTTTTCCCTTTTATTCTAAAACTGCAAAGAAATAACTGGATAACAATCTACTCACAATAACATTTTCTAAATTGACAAATATATTCTGGAATTCTCATGTGAAAAGGATGAAACTTATCACTAAGGTACTTTGGTGTAGGTATTTTAATTTGTTTTATGTGACTAGTTTTTGATAAACACGTTCTATCACAAGTGCTGTGCTCTTTCCTTAATTATATTTTTACTGTTTTTTTAAATCCTCTGTTCTGTGAGATACTACCTACAACCAAATATGTTTTACTTGTCCGACGTGGAAAGCACACAGCATTCCCCATGATCTAACATGAGCATCAAAGACTAGCAACTCAGGGACTCATAATTGAATCTATCAGAGGATGCAAACTGGCCAAAAGAAGCAGAATTAAACCATAACATACAACAACTGCTGTCATCTTGCAGTGAAAGAATTCACACCGTTAATGGATATTTCACTTCAGATTGGTTTTACACAAAATATATAATGTTCACCACACTTGCAGAGGAACAAAAGTAATCTAATCTAAAAATTTGCCAATATATAATAATGAAGTACCTTTCACATTGGAATACTTAGATGTAATTGGTTCCTTTTCCCAAGTTAGTGTCTCAAATCTGTTCCCATCAACAAATGTGTTCTTCTGCATCACAGAGCCACCACCTCCTGTAGGAAAGGAATTTCATAGTTATCTATACTTGAGAGTACCCTGAGGAAGGTGAACAATGCAACGAGTCTGCTTTTTAAATGGCATGTTTTTAGCTGAAGTGAGTAGAAACCAAATAATTGATTTAATAAGGCCCACAAAAATTAGAGAAAATAGTCTGTTAAGCAGAGCTGTTAAATAGTCTGTCAAAAGCTTTAAATACATATAACTGTGAACAGAGATTCAATTATTGAATTGTGGCTCAGTGGTAACTGTTTATACAGACATAAAGAATATCTAAAAAGAAAGATACTTTTGTACCTAAAGGTGACAGGAAAAGATATAGAATGTAAGATTCATTTCTATTGTGCAATAGTTCTGGAGCTAGAAGACACACACCAGTTTGCTTCAAGCTAGAGCAAGCAGCCCTAGCAAGGTATTGCACTATTTTGCATTGACAAACTAAGGGGAGAAAAAGAATACTACAATTATTACTAATTTTATCGTAAATAAATATTTATTAAAAAAAGGATTGAATATCACTAAGTATTAAGAAAATTCAAGGAGAATGGGGCATTCTTCAACTTTAATGACAAGATTTAATACTGAACTCAATTGGTCAAAAGAGTGTATCTTCATTAAGGTCAACCAAGTTTCTGCAGAGGGATCGGATCCTGTTACACAAGTTGCAGGATTGCAGCTTTGCTATTTTTCTGTGTAGGATAACTGAAAAATACAAAGCTTATTCATCTGAACTATGGATAGCCTCACAACAGTAACAGGATTTGAAAGCATTTTGACTTCAGACATTCACAGAACCACAGTCATGGGATATTCTGAGTTGGAAGGGACTCACAAGGATCATCAAGTCCAGCACTTAAATGAATGGCCCATACAGGCATCATACCCATGTCCTTGGTGTTACTAGCACCAGGCTCTAGCCAGTTTGTCTGCATTTCTATGCCTGCTTTTTCATAACTCCACAGAACCCTTTCTTTCCCAAACTCAACTGTACTCTGCATAAAGCATTTTTTTCAGTGCAGTCCTAAAATAAGCATAATACATAATCGTAAATAATGTTTATGATCTATTGTTATAATTAATGGTTCAGCATATGAAAGAGTGTCTGAAATATAAAGAACATATAGTATCTCAAATGCAAAATGGGGAAGTTTAATGCATGCATATTTAGTTATTTTATTTACCACATGACATTCAGCAATGAGAAGCTGATGCAACAGTATATTACCTCCATTGTCAAAGGATTTATGATCAGTTCTAGGAATATTCTCTATTGATACTCTCCTTTCTGAACTCTCCTTTTCTTTTCTTGTATTATTAAATCTTGTAGGAATTGTGTTACCATCACCTGGAAAGGCAACAGAAAGAATGTTTAGCTGTGTGTAAGCACAGGTAATGGCACTGACATTCTCTTCCTCCCACCCCTATGAGCCATTGATCAGTTTAGTGCAATTTCTCTTAACCTCTCATTACATAACCTTCTTTCTCTTTTATTAATTATTTGAATCCTGTCTAGTGTAACTGATTTCATCTTTCATGCTCTATAAGAAAATATCATAATTCGTAGACTAAAGAAGACTATGGCTCCAAAGTAAAGACCTAGCTATAAATTAGCTGCTTATCCATGAGCTTCTCACTACCCATGAATTATATTTATTAATCCTATCTAATGGAATTTATGGCATTTTCAGAATGCATGTGATCATAGTACCTGAAGCCTCAGAGAACCCAGTTGAAAAACTTTATTAGAGATACATATCAATCTTTTTCTATTAATACATCTAATGATAGATAACACTAAATAAAGACACTTCTTAAAAGGTATGTTCACACATCTGTCACTGAGTCTCTCATCTATAAATATATCTATTTATTTGTTAGAAAGAATTTATCAAAATTATTTTAATATTAGACATTTCAAATTTAGAAATTAGAAGAGATTAGTAAATGAGAAACCATAAGAACTGGGGTAAATGTTTATAAATTTGTATTCCTTTGACCTTAATTATGTTCGATAGTCCAGAATTCAAAACAAAATGTAACTCTTTTGTTCTTCTCTTTTACAAGACAATTGAAGGAAGCATTTAATCTAAATTTAGTTATAGAAAAGTTTGATTTAACACTACATCTTGACATCAAGACACCCAAGATAGCCAGCAGAGGTCATGGAGCACCTCTGGAAAAGTGGCTCATCTCACCCTTTGGCACTGCCTGGTGATTCAATAAAAAGGAGATTCATTGGAGTCCCTATCTCTCTTCATTTTCACCAGAGAGCCTAGATGAGAAATTTAAACTACATTCCTAACCTTAGGATGGTTAAAATTAGACTACATAAATCTTTATCACGAAATTATATGAAGTACCTATGCTGTGTATGTCAGAAAAGATTGGGTTAATAGCCCATTTCTACCTTTTCTGCCCACAATTGATGCAGGTCATCAGCACAAGTGTGACTACATATATGACAAAAAAGAATGAAGTGTTTGTGTAATTTGCTGACAAATACAAATATGTTTCTGCAATATTTTATTTTCACTAAATTTAAAAAGCAGGGAGGAAGTCAAAACTATGTAATAGTTTCTCCCTGCTATAGCAGTTTTAGAAGTAGTAAATACAATCCAAAGAAATCAAAATACTTGCCTTTCTGCAAGTTTTGTTCAGTAGTTTCCAAGGGTAATAACTCATCTTGCCATGGTGAAGACACAGTTTTTGTTGATTGGTGTTTGTAAGGGTTCTGAATCCCATAATACTCTCCTATACATGCCCCAAAAGGGGGAAAAAAAAAAAACCCTGAAGTTTACTGTACTGGAAGCATTGCCTTTAAGGAAAGAATGATTAATTTAATATTTACCAGATTTATAGCATATATCCCTTATTGCTCTTTCCTCTTCAATATCTATAACAGTCTTAGGCATCCAGTTAGAAACATCTGCAGGAAATATTTGTAAAAGATTACAAGATAACTATACAAAGACCTTATTAATAATTCTTAATAATAAAATATGATAATGACTTTAATTTTTGTAATTGGTTATTTTAGGTTTTGCTTGCAACCTGGGCTTCTGGACTGAAAAATTATTACTTAATATTAGGTATTTTCATGTGCAATGGGATTGCAGTTAAAACACATTTTAAAAAGCAAACATTTGTTAATTCAACAAGATCCAAAAATATCTCCAATATTCATTTTCAAAATAATCTTTCATTTATACCCACAAGGAGTGTCACCAGAGAGTGCTTGTCACAAACCTCTATCCAAAGTTACTACCCTGTAATGCCTGCTGGCCGAGCTGGTGAAGTGAGTGCTCCGGATCTCTCTCAGTTAAGGCTATGAAGATTAGCAAAGCCCTACCTTCTACATTGTTTAAGTGGCATACTCAGGCTGAAATCAAGTCAGGAAGCACTAACAGGCTGGTCTATCAGCCAACCTGATGGGCACTGGGAAAGTGAAAAATGGGTTGGGGAAGCACAGTAATTTGCTGGATGCATGCCTGAAAGTAGGTCATCCTTTCACTGTTCACTCTCCAGGAATGTGTCATTTGTTCCATCCCTATGAGTCTCTTATCTCTAAGTGAGATATGGTCAATGGTTTAACTGTATTAACATATATGTATATATAAATGTAAAAACATTCAGTTCAGCTACTGGAGAGTTTTGCATAGATTCTCTTTGTTAGATTTAAGGATAACTTTCTCTAAAACATGACTGCCTACAGAGTTTGGTAAATCAGCTGAAAAAATTACTTAAGTTAAAGTCACACAATTATTTTTTGTAAAAAGTTTGTGACTTCACCTTCACTGACGAGTGCATAAAGCCCTTGTTCAAAAATTTATTTCTCAGAAACAAAGTACTTCCTAAACTTTTGTAATTTCATCCCAAAATTTTGAAGAGTTTTTGATGGCCATTTGAATTGGATTGCAGGCTTCAGAAAATACTACCTTGTTCACATCTGGTGACTATCAGTTCCAACATTTTAAAGATTAGCTGAAAACTATCTCAAAAAACTTTTCAACAACTCTTTTCTAAAAATGTCATGGTTATTATAAGAAGTCAGTTGTGAGGTACATTGCAAGAGCTGACAAAACCCATACAACTTGTTTATAAAAGAAAAAAACTCTTTACAGTTGTCTTCCTCGTCATCATCCTCTTCATCATCCTCTTCATCATCCTCTTCATCACTGAGGTTTATAATCAGTGGGGGATGAATTGGTACTAAAACATTGTCTTGATTTCTGAGTGTGTCCTGACGATGGGCTGGATGCAGAATGCCTCCTTGGACATCCTGTTTCAATGGGACATCTGCAGATAAGAACATTAAATTTCTTTTGTTAGAAGGAAACTAAAGTATCACATCCAGGTTGACAGCAACAGACATACTTCTGAAAACATTATTAAGGTTAGAAATTATCTTGTGCAGAGGCTGGCAAGAGAGCACCTTCCAACTCCAGAAAGTATGAAAAACACAGGTGCCAGCTCCTCTGAACAGACACGGGCACTGCTGAATACAGACTTTTGAAAAGAGGAATATTTTCATCACTGCACTATTTTAAAAAGTTGCAAACATGCTGTATCAATCCCTACAGCATCCATTTTGAAGAATTTAGCAATGCTAAGGACAGAATTGCTCATTTTAAATTTGAAGACTTTTTTATATCAAACTAAATCTCAACTCTCATTTTTAGGTACAAAATGTAGATTTTGTGAAGGAATGTGAAGTACACAAAAATAATTTACACTTAATCAGAAAAAAATCAGGAAATATATTATTTTCCTAAGGAATTTATATATTAATTTCCTAAGGAATTTATCTCCACACATAATATTTTCAGCAAAATGGCTTTAGTACTGTGCTAACACATTCTAAGAGCCAGGAAATGCAATGGACTAAAAAGAAAAATGATGAAAGATAGTGAGTCTATGGGAACAGTCTATTGTTCAAACTAACTGATTTTCAACCAGAGTATTCTGTGCATTATATTAAAAATATTGAAGTTTGATATATTTTCCAGTCTAAAAGAAAGTGTGGGCATTTTTCTATTATTCCAGTTGTTTTTATTCTTGTGCATCTCTTGCTTGCCTATGAGCAGCATGTATATAAGGTTAAACCTATTCTCATAACATGACTGCAAACTAGATTTGTAGTATCTCATGTAAGAGATGTGTAAGATACAACATTAATTTGATGGAGCCTTTTTCAGTGTTCTGAACAGGCTATTTTTAGCTCCATGTAGAATAAGTCAAATTTAAATTAAATTAGTTTAACAAGATTTTTAAGAAAAGAAATTGCAGGCTTAGTATCTGCAATGCTATTGTGGCACACACAGGCTTTGAACTTGTACATATTTCAGTAAAAAGTAAAAGGGTTTGGTCTGTTTTCCAGCTGTGATTGTTGGACATTGCTCCTGCACAGGATACTCTTGCCCACAGCGCCTTTTAGGTACAGTCTCTGACTTGCACCACAGCCAAAAGTGCGGCTGTGTAAGTGGGAGCTGTGCTGAAGGCAGTATGGGCACTTGGAAAAACAGCACTCCAGGTCTTGCCTTGATCCTGTGGGCTTAGTTAGGCTCCACATACCCAGATATGACAGGCTACATTTTTCTGGGGCAATTTCAGGAACATCAGGTTTAATGGTGACTTGCTCTCCTCACTCCTGCTTCTGACAGCTGTTTTTGCTGTTTGCCCTGGACTCTTATCCTGTTCCAGGTTCCAGCTGTCTACCAGCATTTCTGGTAGTCAAGAGAAACGGATGAGGAAAAAACTTGACTTGTAATGGTGGAATTTTCCACAAATAAGAATGCTGCCTTGCACATGATTAGTACTTCAGTAATATTTAAATTATGTTCAAGTCCCAAATTTTTATTCAAAACAACAAACTGGAAATTTATCTGCACAAACAGCTCTGTAATCTGATGTTATCTCTACAAGGGGCATCTCGTCCATACATGTTGTGCTCTATCAACAGATATTGGTGTCCCTACCAACCTCCTCCTCCCACCACACACACTGCTTTTGATTTCTCTTAAATTATTACCTGTATACTAACCATTTGAACTACTAGAGAGATTTAATCTATCAGAAATTCAAGTTAAGCAACATTTCTATTCCATGGATCTCAGCAACCTGAATGTGACTTCATCTTTTATATCACTAATAGGTATGAAGATTCATAATATGACAGCTAAAATAATTCATGTGGCAATCTTATTCAAATTCGTTTCCTTCCCTTAAACTTGCTGGGCTAACAGATCATACCTGATATTCATCATGGTGCATTTCTTGACCTTACTATATATTACATAAGCACTGGAAGGACATTTTTGTCTATTTCATTACTCTAATGAACAAATTGTTTAGAAAATATTTTTACTCACTGTTACTAGGTGGCAAATAAAGTCCATTTATATTACGGGGTTTTCTGTGAAAGAAGTCACAGCTTATCCTCCTACAGCCTACGGGCTCTGTCTCCCAGAAACAGGAGAACTTGCTGTAGTTTTGCTGCAGGAGAAAACAGTTTTCAGGAGTTGTAAATATAACAATCAAAATGGAATAAATGGATTAGTACATGCTGTGTGAACATAGGATTGAACATATGACAGTTCACACTGCTATAAACATATGGCCAAGATTTTGTGGGACCACATTCTTATACTTTACAACATTTCAAATTATCTTTTATGACTTTTATCATAAGCTCTGGATAGCTCTAAAGTTATTGAGCTAAAACAATGGTGTTTGGTGATGTAAAATTGTTTCTAGATTAGAATAGCGGTAAAACAGTCTACTTAGTTTACTGCAGACTTTTCATGAGCTGGTGGGAAGGAAAAAAAAATCTCTTAAGTCATTTAACTGACATGTGGCTGAGTTTACTTTTCTGTACAATGGAAAAATCAGATAAATCTTCAATGAAATGTGCTGAACAAGTGCAAATCTTGCACTTTTACTGCCTTACTATTAAAGGACATGAATCTATGGGAAAATGTGGTAAGAAGAAAAACACAGAAAGATTCCCAACAAAAACTAAAAAAATTTGGGACTTGATGTTGGCACTACTGCTATTACACTGCTTGCACCATCTTTCAGCTTCAGCTGTTTTTAAAGATGACAAACAAAAACCTAATGGGAATAATAGACTGTCTACACAGATTTGTTTAATTATTGCTTCTTTACTCATACTCATACTGCTGCTGTCCCTCTATTGATCAATGTGGCACCAGCTGAAAAGTCTGCACAATATTGCAGAGATGGTACTTTCACAACACGAGTCACTTCTGTTAGTCATACATAAAATTGTTGTTCCACATCTCTGTCTTATCAGAGTTCACAGTTTTTAGCACCATCTCTGATGATGCAATTCACTTATCCTTATAACCTAAAGTATCTTTCTCAAACATATGATAAACTTGTAATTCCAAAGAGGAAAGGGCTCACAAGATTTACCCTGAATAAGTAAACTCAGGCTTATACCCTGGATGTGAATGGCATCCCACTTGAGAACTGTAAATGACAGGTTGGGGGTTATTTCGGAATGAGTTTCTGAGTAATTTTTTCAATGAAAACAGGGCCCTACTTGAAAATATTGGAATATTTGGAAGCAGGTTTCTCCCAGTTCCAGACATTAACAGCTATGTCTAAGAGCAGCATCTCCAAAAACTTTTGGATTGTAGTCAGTACAATTGGGCCCCCCCCGAGACACAAAGCCCATTTCCCAGGGGCTAACACCTAACCTCCTGACCCTTAAAAATGGATAGAATAACCAAGAGCCCTAAAACCATCCTTGGATTTTTACCAGGTGGAATGTAAGTACTTCTTTGAATTAAAGCTATCAGCAGGCAGGCAAATCATCTTATCCTGAAAGCAGTTTTCTTCTAAATGCCAAACCTTCAGATGACATAAAACTCAGTGGATAGTGTAGCTAAAACAAAAAATAGTTGAAGGAAGCATGTGGTACCTTCTCCATGTGGCTGAACTGTTGAACTGAACTGAGAGCAGTTGTTAGCCAGGATGGAATGTTACATTTTAACAGTTGCCAACTGCTCTTCCAGCTTGGGACACCAGCATGATGCTGCTACATGACCCATCCAGGCTGAACACCTTCGTTTCTCTCTACTGCATCCAAGTAAAATATAGAATGGCACATAGTTTCAAAGAGTTGCCCATTCTGGTGCTTTTTTAATGTGAAATGGAACAAACCAATTTAGCAAAGCTTAAATGATACCCAACTTCTTGCTGATGCAACTGTGGTCTTTAAAACAAATCTCTGATAACACAAAGATACCACAGCCTGCTGGGCAACAACGGTCAGAGGGAGGAGTGAGAGTATGTGTGAGAGAAAGAACCCTCGGCCACCAAGGTCAGGGAAGAAGGGGGAGAAGGTGCTCTGGACGCCGGGGCAGAGAGTGTCTCCTGCAGCCCGCGGTGCAGGCCATGGTGAGGCAGCTGTGGCCCTGCAGCCCATGAAGATCCACGGTGCAGCGGAGATGGACCTGCAGCCTGTGCAGGGCCCCACGCCAGGGCAGGTGGGTTCACCCAGAGGAGGCTGTGACCCCATGAGAAGCCCGAGCTGGAGTAAGTTCCTGGCAGAACCTATAGACCCAGGAGTCCATAGGAGTCTACTCTCGCGGGAGCCGGCGCTGGAGAAAGCGCAGCTGCCCCCGCTCGGGCCGGGCCGGGCGAGCGGAGGCACGGCGTCGCTGGGCCTGATGTTGGACGGGAGGCGGCGCCGCCCCGCGCAGCAGCAGCGCCCCCGGCGGCGGCCGCGGCGGACTCCATTTCCCGTGGCGCAGCGNTGTCAGAGCCCCCAGCCACGGCCGAGTGGCGAGAAGGTCGGCTGCAGATTTAAGGGAACCTCACGGGAGAGGTTTGCCTAGGGTTCTGCCGCTAAAATGCTGGGAGGAAGGCCCCTGTGAGTGCCGTGTCGGCTCAGCCCCACGCTTTTCCCGGCAAGCGCGTAAAGGTGTTCACCTGATGCTATGTTTGCTTTTTCTAAGTGAAGGTTGCTCTGGCATGACCACACGGGGAGCCTGTGTGAAACCATCCTGCCATTGCCGCCTGTGAGCCTCGGAGGAAGAAAAATGAGGCTGTGACATGTGAACAAATTGGGGCGGCACACTCACCTGTGTAGCTGCAGATCTCCTGCTAGTGTTCCCTGCTTTTAGTAGCAGCTGTGGGTGACCTTCTCCCCTTGGTGATTGGCTTCTGGATGAAAGAGCTGAAATGATTGCCAAAACAACAGTAACATAATTGTTCAACTCAGAGTTAAACCATCTCAGTAATGGTAATATATGGGTACCTCCCTACGCTGGTGATTCTTTGCACAGAAAAACCCAACAGGGTAATAGATCTGGAACTGGCATGTGCTATTTTTGTTTGACTGGTTTTGGATTAGAGTTTTTTGCTTTTTTTTTTTTTGGTTTTTTTTGTTTGTTTTTTTTTTTTTGTTGCTTTGATTTGTTTTTTGTTTTGGTTTTTAAAGTTCAGGCAAGGATAAAACGTGGTTATGACTGGTAGGGAAGAAAGGGGGTGGTAGTGGTGGTAAAACCAATGGGAATGTTTTGTCACTACCCTGAAATCTTTAATGTAATCTTCATATATGCTGTTTGTTTTGGTTACACATCTTATAATATGAAACAGTCATGTGATGTAACACAGGTTCTCATTTTATGAATTCCACATTCTGTTTCAAGACTTCTGCAAGACAAGGACTTGCTTTGTGTTTTGCTAGTAGAGAGAGTCCAGATTAAAAGACAAAGTTGACTGGGGAGAGAAGAGGGAGGTATGATGATTATAGAGAAAAAGATTTGAATCCAAACACAACTGATTTTTCACTGCATGTTTGCAGTGAAACTGTTAGAGAAGCTGTACAGAAGTCCTAGAAGTGTGTACTCGTTGGTTGTTTGTTTAAGATCCACACGTCATGTATTTCTTTGCTCTTTCCAAGCATGAAAGTGTTGTAACTGACCTTGCTGATACTTAGTGTTTAATCCCAGGGTGCTTTTGCTACCTTGCAAAAGCACACCTGCTTTGTGTATTGCACTAACATGGTGCTATTGACTTTCATTTCCAAACTGAAAGCTGGGGAGAGCTACTCATGAGGAATTTCTATTGCCACCCTAATGCAGGAAGGTGGATCTCAAAATGCTGCTGTGTTGGACTGGAACCCTTCTAGTTTATTTGCCTTGTTTAAAGTGGAAAGCAAAATCATCTCTAAATAATAATCAAGAATGGGAAAGAGGGAGAGACTTTACAAACAGATTGCCCTAGTTCTTCTGTCTTAGAGTACTTTGCAAACTATCAAGTTTTGAAGAAACTATTAGAAATCAGCTCTATAATACTTAAAGAGCTGGGTTTGTAGAGGTCAGCTGTAACAGGAGCAAGAATCTATGAGAGCAAGGCAGTAACCTAGCCACTTGTCTTCTTTTCAGCCATTTAAAGTTTTGGCAACTGACACTATAACTGGAAAGGCATTAGAGGCAGATGTACACAATGCAGTTCCTACTGAAAAGGTGGATGGAACCTGCTGTTATGTAACAACGTATAAAGGTAATAAGGAAGATCCATTTGCAGATTTCTCGTGCCTACTAGAACTCGTTTTACTTAGTTTTCACTTTTTTTGTACTATTTATTTACAGCTGTTGTGAATTCAAGTGTCATTAAGCATCTTCACCACAAAGTAATAGTTACCATAGACTTAGAAGGTGTTTCTAAAGTTGTTCTAGCGTTTACTCTCTAAAATACATGAAGTATGATTTAAGTGAATATGAACATCCAGGAACTATTCTAGTTTTTAAACTTCCTATTAGTAAGTCTTCCTTGCAAACTGGGTCATGTATAATAGAGTGTCTAATTTCCTTGGGGAAGATTTATAGAAGTACAGAGGTTGGGTGGAAATGAGAAGACTGTGGTTCAGTGACTCACTGGGGCTCATGCCTTCATTTGCAGTTGTATGTAAACTCTGTATTACGCTAGGCAGGACTGTACATAGATTCTAAAATAGATTTGGAAATTCACATAGTGTACTTTGAATTTAAATAGTGGATGGCTTTGCTTATAAAATTTCTCTAGTGACAAATGGGAATTCCTATCTTGCCTGTCCTGTAGTTGATTTCAGTACTCTGCAGGGCATGGTCACCTCAGTAAAGTTCCGGTTTTGTCTTTGGAAACTCGTAGGACAACCCTACCTATGGGCCAGGTTGGATCGAAAACCCTCCAAACAAGGTGAAAAAAGGTTTAAACGATTCTTGTACTCATTGGAAGATTGCAAAGGTTAGTGAAGATTTCTTTCCTTCTTTTTGACAATGTAAGTTATCCAGGTAAAAAAACAACTAGGCTAACAAATAACCAGCTATCCTGCTCCAGTTTTTTTAACATCACCCTTTACATTGAAGAGCTTTAAACTGGAATAGGTAGCTAAATTTTTAATCCAAATTTTTTAACTTTTAAACTCCTTAAAGGCTAAATGCATCTTTAAACTGTCCTAATGGTAAACCACTTAAGTGTGACAGATGTTGGTGTTTGTACAAAGTAACTGGGACTACTGTCCGTAAAACAAGGTTTAGATCAATCATATTTTGGTAATTGCATTGAAAGACAACTAAAGCAAAGTTGGTTAACAGTTTACCAAAAATGAAATGTTGCATTTATATGCCTAGAATTTGTTTGGAATATTGAAGAGGATTTCAAGCCTGTTCCGGATACCTGGATTCCAGCAAAGGACATAGAGTTCTCTAATGGCAATCCTTTGCCCGATGAAAATGGACATATGCCAGGTACCTATGATGCAGCACAGGTAAAACTGGGGAAAGGAGTATGTGAATTTCTGAAGTGAATTAGAATTAATTCCCGAGTTAAAAATAGTAGTTAACATATTCAGAAAAAAATAAAATTGGAGTGTCATTCATTCGCTATCCAGAAAGGCTTTGTTCTTCTGACACATGGAAATAATTGCAGTTTGCTGTACAAATTTACAGGCCTTCAGCTGAAGGCATAATTGTCACATTTGCATTCTTCTGAGATACAACAGTTTTTACTCTTTCTGTTTAGTTAACTGTAGGGCTTTTTAATGCCTATAACAGTTTCCAGTATGCATTTAATAACTTCAGATACTTACTTTGGTAAAATGTAGTGTTTTCTCATAGGTTGGGTGCCCGTGGAGAAGAATAGTAAGCAGTATTGCTGGCACTCATCTGTTGTAAATTATGAGGCTGGAGTAGCACTGGTATTGAAACATGCTGACCCAGGGCTTCTGGAAATCAGTCCCGTGCCATTGGCAGAAATTTTAGAACAAACATTGGAGCTTATTGGAACTAATATCAATGCAAATCCATATGGTAAGTTTATATGGTCTGTTCTTAAATACTTTTTGTCTTAAGCGGTATTTTTGAGTGAAATCAATGCATTTTCTTTGTGGAAGTTTTTTAAAAGAGTTTTCCAGTAGCGACCTTCTTAAAAAGGAGAGAAAGGGCTGGCTGAAGGAACTCTCACTCAAAAATATTCACCTTAGAAAGCTGAGTTGTCACGGGACTAGTTATGTCTATTAAACCTCAGTTACTATAAAAATGCATTGCTTTTGTCTTTCAAAAAATATTTTGACTGGAAAAAACCGTTGTAAATATTACTGTTAAAATACTAGTATAAAGTTTGTTTCTTGGAGCCTTCACTTTTTTGCATACTCTTTTGATAAATTGAAGTTGAAAACTTTATTTAGCCATTTTTTTTGGAGCTCCTAAAGTTAGTTTTTGGAGCCACCACAAGTTGCAATTTTTAAATGATACAGTAGGAATTTTTTTAAGGAAATGTAATTTAGGCTAAATTTCAGTTGTGGCTTCTTCCTTTAAAGGCCTTATAATGAGAAACCAATTACATATGAGCACAAGTGAGTTCTAACTTCTGTGCTTTGCTGTTAGGATAACTTGCAAGGATGGATAGGAAAAATAGTCCTACCTGGTCCTAAGCGTTTCCTCAGTATGTACAAGAATTGCAACAAGAAGTTCTAATAGCTGCGTTCTTAAATGAAGATTTATGTTAACAGGAAAAGGCAATGCAGTTTTTAACAGCCCAGTTTTAAGTATTCATGAGAAGATGTGCCAGATTTTCAGGAACTAAGGTGTTTGTGCCATTGATCATGATCTGAAGCGTGAAGGATTTAGCTGGTAGCTGTATGGTGACTGAGGAGGTGACCATAATGGAAAAACAGACAACTGTATAAATCTGTGTCATGTTTATTTTATACAAAGGAGGAGGAGGTTTTAATAAATATAAATTAAAATGTGAGGAGAGACAGCTGTATTTGGTACTTAAAAATGTAATTAACTGTTCTGTTAAAAGCAGGACAATATCGTAGTATCTAATAGAAGTTTACAGAGTGCTTTTAAGATGTCTGCAGTAAGAAAAGTGAGGAAACACAGTAATTAGGAGGAAGGTATTTTTTTCCTTAAATGTAGGATTGGGAAGCAAGAAGCACCCTGTACATCTTCTGGTCCCACATGGAGCATTTGAAATAAAGAATCCACCTGCCTTGAAGCAAAATGACATACTATCTTGGTTTGAAAGCTGTACGGAGGGTAAAGTTGAAGGAATTGTGTGGCACTGCCATGATGGGTGTTTAATCAAGGTAAGTATGTGGATGGACATGTGGAAAGCACTGTCAGAATTCATAAAATGTCATGTACTGTATTCATTTTTTGTCTTTTGTCCCAAATTCTTTAATAGTAAATGTTCTCCAACCAATGAGATGACAGTACGATTAGTAAAACCACTGAATCACTACAATGACAACATTTCACAATGAACTTTTTCATTCACAACATGCTTATAAAGTAATTGAGAACATATTTTCTTGCCTCTCTGTATAGAAATCATTAGTTTTAAAGCTTAATTCCTCTATTTAGAAATTAAGTTCTCGTAATGTTGACTAATAGAACAAGTATTATTAGTAAGAATGTGATTTCTGATTAATTAGCAGGTTTGTATTATTTCTGAAACTGTGGAGGACACCTTGGTTCTGGTTTGCCTTTTGTGCTGTGTTGTTGTTCATGTTATAGAGATAACTTATTAATGGTTTTAAGTGCCCTGATGCAGAGGATCCTAGAATCCACAGACATCTGCACACTTCCCAAGCTGGGAATTTTTGCACTGCTCTATCAAAATGGCTGAACTGATCTTCTTTCCTTTTATTATAGCTCCATCGCCATCATCTTGGTTTACCTTGGCCACTTGCAGAGACATACCTGAATTCTCAGCCTGTTGTAATTTCTTTTAATGGAACTAAATGTGACTATGACTTTGAACCAAAGAGTTTGTTTCACCATTTCTCAGAGTTGGATGGACAAAGATTTGACAGACTCAAAGATATCAAGTTTGATGCTTGAAATTATTTTTTTTCTTTTAAGTTAATTGTTGTATGTCCTGCATTCCTGTTACTTGTGTCTATCACAGAATTCTCCATGAATACTCTTCTAGCTTAGGCAACAGCCCAGGTACTACTGTATTATTTTAAATAACAGAGATATGACAGCCAGAGCAGAGATCTAGCTTCCAGCATGTTTATTTTATGAAAAATCCTTAACTTTTGAACACATTCCTGGAAACTTAGCATTAAGTATAGGAAGTACATTTTCTACCACTGGCTGGTCCTGAAAGCTTTACTAATGAATGCGATCAACTGGAAAAGTTACATATGTTGTGCTTCTACAAATGTAATTATTATGACACTGTTGTGTGTAGGTTTGAGACTTAGCATCAAGCTTCTTAACAGTAAAAAGACATATTTCAGTTGGGACCAGAATCAGTCCTAAAATTTGACAATTTTTTTTAAAAGTTGTAGCAGTTTCTTATGGGGGAAAACTTCCTGGTATCATTTAACTGTACATCTGCAGCATTATGCTATTATTTAAAAACCCAGTTAACCTATATCCTACAGGCACTTGCACTATTTTGGGACAAAAAGAGTAAATAATAGAAAATATGCTAGTTTTATTTTGGAGAACCTAGTAAGTGGAGAGAGACATGACTTGGCTTAGTAATTCCTATTTACAACTGTGTCTCAATTAGGAAACTTCATCACGGGTATATTAAGTAAGATAAGGTATATAAATAATAAAGTTGAGACTGAATGATCATTTGAGTTGGCTTTATTTCATCTCTGCTATAAAAGTATACATCCAGCAATATAAAATAAACAAAATGAAAAATCAATTATGTACAAAAATACCAGTGGTTTGGCTGAAATACTATAACTTCATTTTCACTTCTTTGTTCTTGGATTTTTTAACATTGAGGTAAAAATAACCAGGAATGTAAGAACAGACATCCAGCACACTCACCCTGAGTTCAGAGTTAAACATTATTGTTGCACAAGACAACAAGAGCAAATTACATATTCTTTCTGATCTGGGACTTAGCATACTTAGTATGCTGACGCTTTAAAGGTTTATTAACTTTTAAAAGAAGCCCAAGTTTCAATTTCACCTGGCACCTTATTACCCAAATTAACTGTTTTGAATTAAAATATATTATTGCACAAGAGCTGGGAGAGGTAAAACTTGCTTCTGTTTTCACTGTTGTATATAAACAGTGACATTGAACTGTTGAATAATCCAATTCTGCCCTCTTAGGTGTGTGCAAACTAACATAACTTTAAGAGACTTGTATAATTCCAAGATAAACACAGACAATTTTATTTTTTTGTATCAATGATGACGATACGGAACACTACCCTAATCAACAGAAATATTGCCTGGACTATCCTGAATGCCAAACTCTTCACAAAGCTGGTTCAATCTCTCTTCCAAGATAATATTTTTTTTTACTTCTTCCTTGTAGTTGTATTTTAGATCCTCAAGTTCTTCAAAAAAGGAAGGATTATAGGTTTCTAGTTCTCTTCTCAGCTCTTTTGTCTCTTCCTATTGAAAAGAATGAAGGAGTACCACCTTTATCCAGAACTTTGTTAATACCACACAACACCTTTTTTTGCCTTTTTCTTGAGGTATTACATGATAAGAGAATAACCATCTGGTCTAGAAGCAAAAAACTCTACCCATAAACACTACCTTCATAAAAACAAAATAGGCTTTGTAAACAATGTTTAAAATTTGACTTTGTCATTAAATATTAATTCAGCTATTAAACAGCTCCTTCTAGCTAACCATAGTTTTGCTTATTATCTTGCCTGGAATGATCCTTGCAGCTTACCTTTAATTTCTGTTTTTCAAGCTCTGAAACCTCCAGCTGTGATTGGAGGTCATCCATTTCTTTCAGTAGTTTGTCAATTTTATCCTCTACAGTTTTATTATGTTCTGCAAAAATAAAGATTTTTAATGAAATTTTAAGTAGTGAAAACCCATGGTACAAATAATCTAGTTTCAATAATTCTGCATGTCCTAAAAGCTGAAACAGTTAAATAAAACCAATTGGGATCATCAAACATTGAAGTCACCTGGGCTTTTCCTCAGTTCTTGTACCAGTTAGGCAGTGGTGTGTAGTTCCTGTGATTGAATGCAGTAGCCCAGTGGCCAGTCTGTTAGCACATCTTTGAGAAATACAACTTGTGCACCTCCTCTGAATTAAATGCAGGAAGTTTGGAAATACCGTAAGGATCTTGTTGCATGTATTCATGATTTCAGTTGGGTTAGTTTTGGGTTTTTTTCTCCAGTCATATGGCAGTGTGCTGCTCCACAGTGCTCTGCTTTGCCCATGGGACTGATGCCTGCTAGGTCTTAAATCCTTCACAGAGCTGGTAACTGGAAATAAACACTCACTCTCTAGCATCTTGGAACCCAAAGCCAAAGGTGTAGGAAAGAGGATTTCAGTGAATTAATGACATCTTACAGTCTTTTGAGGTTAAGAAAGCAGGTGGGGACAGGAACTACACACCTTCTTTTGAGGGGAAAATCATAGAAAGTTTACAGCCTGTTGCTCAAAATAAATGATTACGGAGATTTGTACTGAAAATTCTCTTCAAAAAGCTTGTATATGTACTCAAAAATCCAAGACCTTAATCTGCTTCAGTTTACACTACTTCAGCATTAATCTACTTCAAATAATTCTGTAGATTTATTATCAGTTTACACACACATATTAAGTAGTTTTAGACTCTAAATACAAGAAGATCATTATTTTAAGGTATTGAAAATTATTACCAGCTGCAGGATCTTCACTTGTAGAGGTGTGTCTTTCATTCTTATAAGCCTTCATCTGATGCACTAGTTCTGCTTTTTCTTTCTCTAATTGATTATTAGTTAATCTGGAATATTAAAAAAAATAGAATTTTTTTAAATTATTAAAATATCTTAAAACCTAAAATACTTAACTAAAAATTTCAGTGGCCATTTCCTGATCTTATTTCATGTGTATTGGCTGAGGTGTTTAGTTAGTTTAGAAGTACATTACCTTAAAAGCTGAAGCTCCTTCATGATGTTTTGCTCTGTCCCTGCACCTTCAGGAAGATGTTTAAGATGCTCAATCTTAAAAGAAAAATTAAGGACGTTTTATTCTTGAAAACAATTTCCATGGCAATGCAGTTCAAATAGAGTTCTCTTCAATACAAGATTTAGAAAGAATGAAAATAATACTAAGGATGTAACCAAACATTAAGCTATCAGAAAAAAATAAATTGTTCCTATACAGTTTCTACACACAAAGCTCATTCTTGACAGCCTTTCCAAAGTTAGTAAAGATCAGTCCTACGTTATTTCATGAAGGGTGAAGAAGTAAGTATTTAGAAGTTAGACTTATAAAGAAAGTTGGATGCATACCTACACCAACATACTGTACACATACGCATAAGGAACTGATATGCATAAATAATTTAAATGCTTTAAAAATATTACTGATGTGCTTATTTGCATACCTGGTTGTCACAGTTCATTTTGAAAGATCATATGAAAACCCTGTGATTTGCAATTACAACCCCAATGAGGGTACACTGACTAGGGATGACCTGCAATTAAGTTGGAAGAGGTCCCTGACCAGAGAGGGAGGGAGCCTCTGAAAGAGATGCCTGGTAAAGATACAGGAGCACAATAATGGTTTAAATAAGTGATTATATACAGTTAATAAACGCAGTGACAGTTCATGAACTCACATGAGGCTAACTGGCAATGATAGGTTTTTGTTCTATCTAATATGGTAAGGATTTGGGTTATTTTTTTTACACAATCAGGCTCTGTTTTTTGAAATGCAGTTAACTTCGATCTCATCCCTTCATCAATACTTGAGACATGAAAGAAACTGGAAACTGTGTTGCTCCCAGAGTAATACTTCTATCTCTGTGTTAAATTTGCTGCTGGTATATACTTCTTGTTAGTAACACTGATGTTAGGAAAGGAAAAACAAGGGAAAACTAACAAAGTAATTGTTTTACAGGAATCAATTCCAAGTTCTATTTATTGAACACATCTACTTCCTTACATAATATATATGTATATATGACTTCCCAA